>MJUU01029846.1:26178-45260 GCA_002080025.1 Modiolus philippinarum
AAAATGCGATGAAAAAGTCACAATTTTGAAAATTAAAGTAAACAAGAGGCTCTCAAGAGCCTGTATCACTCACCTACGCCACGGCTGATTTATGCAGTTAAAATAATCCCAATGTTTAAGGGCATTATTTTCAAATTTGTTAATAGACATTTATGTTATACTATCTTAAGTTAAACTATATTCCAGACTGGCAGCTATTTTGGATGGGGGTGCAGTTCTACTGTCACCTTTCTTGAAGGGGACCAAATATTTTCAGAGGAGAGCATCTTTAAATGCTTTCTGATAGGCTTCCGATAGATCTCAAGGTTAAACTATGTTCCCCACTGGGGCCATCTTGAATGCCATGCAGACAAGCCAGGCAAATTTTTCAAACGGGAACAACTATGGCCCGTTGTGACCAAGTTTGTTTTCATTATTGGCCATGTAATTTCAGGAGATCTTTTAATGTTTTCCCAATGGGTCAAATGTTAAAACTGTTCCCCGCTGGCAGACATCTTGCATTAAGCAAAGACTAGAAAGACAACTCTTTTGCAGGTGGGCAACTTAAAGACTATTGTGGCCAAGTTTGGTTCCAATTGGCTGAAAGTTTCAGAGGAGATCTTTGAAAGTGTTTTCGCATAGGGTCCAATGTTAAAACTATGATCCCTGCTGGCGACCATCTTGGATATAGCACGGATCTGAAAAACAACTTTTCTGCAGGGGACCATCTAAGGACTGTTGTGGCCAAGTTTGATTTCAATTGGCAAAGTAGTTTAAGAGGAGAAGATCTTTGAAAGTGTTTTCCCATAGGGTCCAATGTTAAAACTATGACCCCCGCTGGCGGCCATCTTGGATATAGAACGGATCTGAAAAACAACTGTTTTGCAGGGGACCATCTAAGGACTATTGTGACCAAGTTTGGTTTCAATTGACTCAGTAGTTTCAGAGGAGAAGATCTTTGAAAGTATTTTCCCATAGGTCCAATGTTAAAACTATGATCCCCGCTGGCGGCCATCTTGGATATCGCACAGATCTGAAAAACAGCTTTTAGTAGGGGACCATCTAAGGACTATTGTGGCCAAGTTTGGTTTCAATTGGCCCAGTAGTTTCAGAGGAGAAGATCTTTGAATGAAACGTTTACGCCGGACGGACGGACGGACGACGGACGCAAAGTGATGGCAAAAGCTCACCCTGGCATTAGCCAGGTGAGCTAAAAAGGCACAAAGTCGGTAAACAGGAAGTGGTGATTCGATATGGCCGAAAAGGCGAGGCACAGAATAGGACCCAATACTTAACCACTATACCAAATATCTAGTGGTTGTCATGTGTGGTTGCTGAAAAAATTCGACGGAAGTATGTGTGACGGACGGACGGACGGACGAACGAAATGACAGACGGACAGAGGTAAAACAGTATACCCCCTCCATCGGAGAGGGCGTATAATAAAATCATTGTGTGCCAGTACGACAACAACAATTACACCACCTTTCGAAAATATATATCATTGCATTAACTCTTTAAATTGAAAAGAGAAGGGAAACGGGGAATGTGTCAAAGAGACAACGACCCAAAGGGGAGTAATATGAACTCAAAGCCACCCTAAGATCTTCAATGAACGGTGAGGAAACCCCACACCCAACTGCAGGTCGGAGTAATCAAGTTCAGCGAAATAAACATTATAGACATAAAGTAAACTAACTAGAAAACAGATAAGACACAAAGGCTTAACAGTTTTCCTGACTTAGGACAGGCGCAAACCTGCTGCGGCGGGGTTAAACTAGTTTTATTGGGCCCAAACCTTCCCCCTAGCCAATGTCATAAATAAAAAAAAAAATACGTAGTAACAACAGGAAAATTCAGTTAGCAACAAGACTGAGTCAATTTTGAAAAATGAATTCGAAAGAACTAAATATACGGACATAAATATGAAATCACAAAAAATACTACTAGCAGTTACTGTGAATTCATTTAATTTCGTGGGTACCAATTGTTGTGGGTAGAGAAAAAAAGACATTTCGTGGTGTACGTAAATTCGTGGATTGGCACTTGTTCCAAGAAAAAAAAAATTAATTTAAATTTATGAAATAAAGATTTTAAAATTCATGGCTTCAGTACCTTCAGTATTGATGTCAAAACACCAAAATTCAGAACTGTACCTGTAATTAAAGTGTCACCTGTAATTAACAATTCATAGTAATGTGTAAATATTTTCTAATTAGGTAACCATCTGACATAAGCGTACTCCATTCGTTATTTATAAATAGACACCTGTGTTGATTGCAAAATAAACATGTCGTTTACAGCGGAACATAATTAAAACTTTAAAAGTTTAATAAATAATATAATAAAAAAAAAAAACTGAATTGAGATGGTTCTTGTCCAAACTTCTTAACTGTAAATCAACACTTTAGCGTAATTGATAAACAAAAACCGCTAATTTGTTAACTGGGAAACACTTGGAAATAAAGCATTTTAACTTATTATGCTGCTATTAAAGGTTCAAAAGAATGCATATTTACTTGTTGTTGGATATATCACTTAGTTTGGGGCTCAGGTACAAGTGCAAGGTTTATGGCCTTCGTTGATCAGGCCATCCATTATGTTCATTCATTTGTGTTTGAAACATGCACAAGAAAATCACATTTCGTTGAGTTTTGGGGACACCCACGAAAACCACGAAAATTGGTACCAAACGAATAAAAAATGAATTCACAGTAACTGACATGCATGCCAGTATTTCAAATCTGAATCTGAAATTGCAACATTTTAAAAACATAACAGAAAAGATTGTATTATCATTTCAAAATACTTTGTTCTACATCATATATATTTCAAATATATACAACTTCGGGAAGTTTTGAGTTTGATTTTTCTTCCGTAGTGCGACAGTGTTTTACCAGCAGACTAGATTCCTTGAGCTAGCCGGCAGTTTAGCGGCGAGCACTCTTTGACCCTTCTTTCAAAATTACGTTTGTCTTATGCTTTTTCTGTTCCAAGATAGTGGTCATTGAGTTAGAAGTCTACCTGTATTGGGTTTTATTCGCGTGTTTATGATACTATAGGGAAACGGGATAGAGAAAGGGGAGGTTTGGGTACCCATAAACCGGTTTAACCCTACCACTGGCTTTTGCTGGTGCCGGTACCAAGTCCGGCTATCCCGATTTCCTATCGTTATTTATGTTTGTCTCTTGTTTTCATTATTGTTTTTCTGGTGCAGTTTGTAACAGATAAGATATTTATTGAGAGACCAACGTATAGATATTAAATGATATTCTCAAATTTTCGTTTGCCCAAAAAATCATTCCTCTGCACAGTTTATCTATATCTATCTCTCGAAGGAGTTACTAAAGTTTTTGTACCCTTAATATAGTTTTCGGAAAAAAAAGTTGTTTTGAAGCTTTTGGAGATAAAGATATCTGTCATCTTGTGCATGTATTGTCATTAGTTAACATTATAACTTTTTTGTCCAGGGAGGTTTAAGGTATGTAATACAACATAAGAATTGTTCATCTTCAGTGAAATTCATCAAAATAAAAAGTAATAATTGTGTATTGAGAAGTTTATGGCAAAATCTTCATTTTTAACTAACACTGTAATATTAAAAACCTTCCATCTAAAGATTCCCATTTCAAATTCAGGAATCAGTAGAAGAAATTTGAGTTAAGTTCACACAATCCCAGCTCAAGTTCAGCATTCAATAGAAGATTTGTGTTTTAAATATGTTCCATTCAAAGTTCAGCATTTATTAAAAGTTCATAACGTGCTTACCCTCCAAACCCATTGATTGAACATCCTTGTCTTTTTAATGCATAAACAATATCCATTGCCGTAACCATCTTTCTATTCGCATGATCGGCGTATGCAATGGCGTCACGAAGCACATTTTCAAGAAACATTCTCTGTACTCCTGGAGTTTCTTCATATATTAATCCCGATATTCTTTTCACACGTCCTCTACGAGCAAGTCGCCGAACATCCGGCGTTCTCAAAGCTGGAATTATATTTCCTCTTAAAACTTTCCTGTGCCGTTTTGCCCCTCCTTTACCAAGACCTTTTCCGCCAAATCCTCTTCCAGACATGATTCTTAACCATGGCTTCAATTAAAATGTTTTGAAATTTATATCTGCCAAAAATAAATCTTCGGTGATTGTTTGGACCAATCATATTAGACACCCTAATGACCATACAACCTCGGGGGTCTCAACCTATAATTTTGGGTACAGACGTACGGCTGAGATTTTCAAAACACCCCCATTCATATATTCAATATTTTGGATAACCATACCCATTCATATATTTCCTTGGCAAATCTGGACCCAATCAAATATTGTGTTCTATTAATGCTTTATCGTGCTAGTGCAAATATTCCACACAGGACACTGTTTTTTGTAATATAATTTAAAATTGGGTTAATTTTTGTTACATTTAATCTCAATAATTAAGATTGAATGTAACACAAACATGTATGCCAAATTATCTACCCATTGATATAACAGATTGATGAAAATTGCACCCCATTGATATATTTGACTTGTCAAAAAAAGTGACCCATTCCAGTAGTACGTCTGTGTATACCAATATATAGGAAGAGACCCCCCCCCCCGGGGGGGCGCACAACCAAGAACCAAATGACAACCAATCACAATTTGGTTGGTTTGGTGTTGACTTCGGATCAAACGTAATGTATATAAATAGTTCCAACCAGAATTTACCGGTTTAAGCTGCTTCCACACCAAGAGGCGAGTACGTAAAGTTTGTGAGATTTAAGACTTACATAAATCTATAAGCGTGTCATGTCTAATTTTAGAAGTTATTTCTCGATCAATATGAAATATTTTTGTCAAAAATAGACCATTGTATTTATTATGCGACAGACTTATATATTTCTTATATACTGGGTCGATTTAAAACATCATCGATCCTTCTGGTAAAAGAATGCTTTCCCATACATTGATGTTAGCTTTATTGTTGAATGGATAATATTTATTACATTCGGCATATTAATATTATCCTTAATAATAGACTTGACAAGTTTCTGTTAGATAATAAGAGAATTCATGAGACTCAGATTGGTTTTACAAAGAAATCTAGGTCTTCAGATCATGTTTTTGTACTGAAATGTATTATTGACAAATATTTAAACTGTGGATCTAAAAAATTGTATACTTGTTTTGTGGATTTTCGCAAAGCTTATGATACAGTGGTACATGTAGGATTAATGTTGAAGCTTTTACAATATAATATTGATGGTTTTTTTCTATAGAATACTTAATGATATGTATGAAAGTGACAAACTATGTGTAAAAGTAGATAAAAAAATTACTAGCTTTTTTAGTTCCAAAGTTGGGTCCGTCAAGGGGATGTTTTAAGTCCAAGTCTGTTTAATATATTTATAAATGAACTACCAACAGTTCTACAGGACAAAACAGAGTCTTTAGAATTAGATAATAGAAAAATTCCATGTTTACTTTATGCAGATGATTTAGTGTTATTTTCAAATTCTAAAAAAAGCCTACAAGAAAAACTTAATATTCTAATGACTACTGTAAAGATTGGTGCCTAGAAATAAACACAAACAAAACAAAAGTAATCATTTTTAACAAAAATGGCCGTTTACTTACAGAAACATTTTTTATCAACAAAGATAGTATAGAATATGTTAAATTATATAAGTATCTAGGAATAACATTTAGTAACAGTGGTAAATTCCATGAGGCTAGGAAAGATCTATACAACAAGGCTCTTAAAGCCAGCTTTAAATTTTATAAAAGTATCAAGTCTGCATCACCATCTCTTAAGACCCTGCTACATATTTTTGACCACACTATAAAACCAATCGTTTTATATGGTTGTGGAAACTGGGGTGTTTTACATATAACATAAAAAAGGAAGTCCATGCCATTATATGAGATATTTAAAGAATGGGACCATGAAAAGTTGAATATAGAATTTTGTAAATATATTCTAGGTGTATCAAAAAACTGTACAAATGTTGGTGTTCTGTCAGAGCTGGGCAGATTTCCGTTATATATTGATATTATCACATAAACATATATGTGATATTATCACATATATGTTTATGTACTGGCACCGCCTTGAAAATTCATCTTCAAAATTGTTGAATAGTGCTTACAGTGAATATCTTAGTGGAAATGTTCTACCAGAGAATTCCTGGTACTCTAATATTAAACTTTATGCTGAAAAATTAAATCTGAATCTCAATATATGTAAGAACTTGAGTCAAAATAAATTAAAATACTGATTAAAAAACATGCTAAACAAGATTTTTTTACAATACTGGAATTCTTTTAAATGTTCAGCTACGCTAAATGAGCAAAGCAAAAATTAGATACATATTTTAAATTTAAATCAATATTTGAATACGAAAATTATTTAAACATAAGAAATCATGAAAAACGTATCATGCTGTCTAAATTTAGATTGAGCAATCACTGTCTGCGAATAGAAAGAGGGCGTTATGAAAGAATAACAGATAGTCATGGGAAGTCAGTTGTTTTGCCCCGCTCTGACAGAATCTGCCAGTTTTGTCAACTTGACTTGGTTGAGGATGAAATGCACTTTTTATTTAAATGCTCCTTGTATAATGATATTAGGAAAGAATTTTATGAAAGTATATTTAAGGAATTTCCTAATCTAAAAGAATTGAATGACATTAATCTTTTAATCTGGTTTATGTCAAATGAAAATCTACAATTTATTTCTAGATTCTGTGAATTTCTAGGAGTTTTATATAAAATAAGGAAAGACACATGCCAATCAGTAGACTAATTAATATGTTAATTTTCAATATGAAATTTATCGCATTGTGTCATTTAACTATAGCTAACAAGCAGAGTTGCATTTTGTCCTCATCTGGATACTGTCTACATTGAGTTATCTCTCATTATATGGTTGACTGACTCTCCGCCCATTTTAATATTAAACTTTGTATGTTCTGTGTCCAATCAACTTTGGTCAGTGTGAAAGGTGCAAATGTTTTATGTTGAATGAATGTGTATGTTATTTTGATTGTATATGCCCGTTATGGGCCCTTTGATTAGGTCAATAAAATTATCTTTATCTTTATCTTTACAAATACATATCAACTTTCGTTCTATGTTTATTTTATATAACCGAAGATTAAAATATAGACTAAATTAAGTGTGCAAATTTTACCGAATGGAAATTATAAAAATAACTAAAAAATCAATATTCGAACTGTACGTTTACTGTTTACATAACTAATCTATAAATGATAACCCCCTACCCCCTTGAGGCCAGAGTACATCAAAAATATGAGATGTCCAGAGTCCATTTCTTTATTTATTTATTTTTTTTAATTTGAAGTACAAGTCCAAAATGCTATGAATTTTGAGACCGTGGAGTCCATGGATTCAAGTGATCAAGTCTAAAATACGCCCCAAAATAAGGCCAAACTCCCAAGTCAAAAAAGGGGGGTGGTTATAACCTCTGATATTGAACTTAAACTTTGTTGTGTGGTTTTTGTCTTAATGAAAGCATACATATTGTGGTTTGTATATAACTTATCGGGCATGTTTGTATTTTGTGTGTTATGATGGTCATTGTTATTCGAGTACATAGCAGAACATCCTCCTAAGTTGCTGTAAACTGAATAAACAAAAACACGTGGCAATGGCGATGTAGTAATCAATGGATTTTCCTGTCATTTATAATGAAATCTTAAAATAAAAATCAAATGCTATGAGCAAAAATACTAGGTTGACTTTTGGTGGAGAGGGCGTTCTCGTGCACTTATGAGAGTAAGCATGATTCCCTTCAGTTCTCCAATCACCAAAACGATTGGTCAATGCCGCGAAAAAAGTTGGAATTCAGGATAAGATTACATTATGTCGATTAATAATACATGCATATATGACAAGTTTAAGATTGTTTCAGACAAAAATCTGTTGACACTGTGTTTTCAAAAAATTAATAGTCTGTTCAAATGTGATGTTGAAAAGAAAATATAACAAAATAAAAGAAAATATGTCCATGGGACATCAGATACTTATTGGCAAACAGGAAGTAGATGAGTGACGGACCTGAAAAGAGGACACGCGGTACCATTCTTCATACAAAAGCTTCAGACCAAGCATCAAATCATTACTGCATAGACAAGCTGATAAATCCTTGACGAAAATTTCCGGACGCACGCACGTACGTACAGACGGACTAGGGTAAAACTTAATGCCCCGTCACCTAACGGTAGGGGCATAAAACCCATAAAGCCGTCACAGCTTGCTAAGCCCACCTCATCGCACAGCATGGTCTCGATTTATTCCATATGTGTAATTACCAAAATGTATACACATAATGCTTAAAATGAAGATCATGGCCAGCATCTGGGGCAAACAATGCAGCAGCCACCCGAAGATGCATCGTGCTTACCAGTTGGTTGGTAAGGGATTTTATTCGTTCTACCTAAGCAAGTATATCATGCATAAGCGGTAAGTCACAGAGAGCACCCGAAGTATATGCATTGCTTTTTGCATCTTGCATACCAATATATTTAAGAATTAAATACATTATTTTGAAGTTGTATGAAAGTGTTGACCGAAGCACATTTTTAATTAAGCTTCGTCTTGAAATTGCGCGCCCGGTCAACACCTTCATAATCCCTATGAAACTTCAGAATAATTCATTAAATTCTTATAATTACATTATAAAACCGAAATATATTAAAGAAATATAATAAGTAAATAAATAAATAATTTAAAGGAAAGTAATTCATGTACATTGGGATTCTAATTTTACAAATCCATCCGCAACGTCGACATGTAGCAAAGAATTCCGCTCAAACCAGTGCTAGGGGCCGTCTTGAACTTACTATGAGGTATGAGCAAAATTCATTGTTGAAATCCTGATGGTGACTTCAAAATGAAGAACAACAATAAAAGCGTTGTTCCTTTGCTTAGTTCTACCATGTATTTGTAGAGACTTTGTCTCATGTACATTTACTCCATATCCTTTCATTGTTTATTATGTGGTCAAATATGTCTCATGAGAATTGTAACTTCACACTGGTATGCCACATGATCGATGTTCACCTCTCAAATTGACAGCATTGAAATGAATAAGCATGAAATGTAATTAATAGTAGATGTGGTATATGTCACTTAGCTGGCATTCTAAATATCCGAATCGTTCATGCATAAAATGTAGGTCACAGACATTGGCTGAAGCATGCATTGCAGCTGTCTTCCCGAAAACAAAAAAAGGGATATTTCGAATAGGCTCATAATATTTGTATTGTCATTTTGTCCCATTGAGGGTCATTGATTGGTAATAATAAAGAACTTTAACTTTGAACTATTTCATACAGGAAACATAAGTTATATTACATTTTTAACTAAATAAGGGGTGGGAAATTTTTGACAAAATTGACTTGATATAAACAGAACAGTACAATGTACGAAGTACGGATCAAAAAGCCGTGAAAAGACATGCTCAAGCCGATGACATATCAAACCATCCAAAATGGGAAACAGCAACGTCAAAAGTCTATTGTCCGCCAAAAAAAGACAAATACAGAGGAATCTCTATAATCCGACACACTATTGGCCAATAAAAATGGGTCGGAATATACAGGACGTCGGAATGCTCAGGGTTAAAAAGTATTTGAAAGCTATCTTTGGGATTATTTAATTATGTCGATTTGACAGGATGTCGGAATACTCAGGTGTTTGATAAGACAGGTTTCACTGTATATAGTAAAAAAGGGTATTACCTTAATACGTATTTCCGCCCTTCATTACATACTTTTCCTCGTTATAGTGCAGATGCTACAGGTTAAATAATTATGAACCCAACATAAGTTTTTGTTTCGTTTTGTTTTTGTTTTTTTTTCTTGTAATTTGTAATTTTTTTGGGGGCGTGAAATTTTACTCTGTGCAGCATTGAAATAGTAAAGTTACAACGTGGAAATAAACTTTTGCAATTTGTCAATAACTTTCAATGTTTATTTACATCAAATTTATGTGTTAACTAAAATAGGAAAACGGGCGCGTAAATTGTGACGTTATATACAATTTAAATATTGATACTTTTCTGCATCATAGGCTTACTACGTATAATCTTCATCTTGATACTCACCATGCTAATTATAAGTTAACTGCAATTTTATGTGATTAATACTGTGTATAATATATGTAATTATAAAATATTTCGATCTTCACATGTCAGTATGCAAATACTAGGTACTCCAACGAAGAATTTTGTGAGCAAATTTTGAATATTTGTTAATTTCATAATGATGAAATGTTGCATGAAGACGCACGTTAAGTGTTCTATTTAAATTACAACATATACTTTCTAAATGCAAAGTTTCAAATAGATTCATAATGCACGTAGGACCACGGCAATTTTAACTTTTACGTATTTTTGACGTTTTCTCGAATTTAGGTTGTAATTAATATAAATAGTAGTCAAAACGCTGTAACTCCAAAATAATTTTAAACCAGTTTTTCCTTATCTCTTATAGAACTTGTAAAAGCGAAGAAAATAAAATACCGGAAGTGGACTAATTGTAATTTTTTTAATGATGTTAATTGATTCTTAATCTTAATTTAATTTTTTGGAAATTAAAAGTTCAATGCCTTATTACTGAAGCAGATAACTATCTGTTTGCACCGTTATATTCATTCAATTTGAACATTCCATTTTTTCGTTGGAGTACCTACAAATACCATGACCTGGTAAATCTCTTTATTTGATTTGACAGAAAAATGCTTACGCCAATTTCACATTGGCGGACCCAGCAGTTTGAACCTTGCTTCCTTTTTTCTGGATAATAAATATAATTTAGTACAGAATACAGGAAAATTGACCAAAGAGCAAAAAGCTGCCTGGGCCCCCTCTTCAGGAACGCAAATAGAAACTCTCCTTTTTCCAAGCATTGACCCGCTGGTTATTCCAGTCTTCAGGAAAAAAAAAGAAATCCAGAATAAAATGGGATATTCTGGGCGAAATTTATAATAAATTTGTTTTTCTAATACATGGATGAAAATTTAATCAACATGTTAAAAACAAAATATAGATTAAAACATAAATAAATATGACTAAGAAAAATAGAGATTATACAGCTCTAATAGGGCAATCATTAAACCAACTCCAGACTGCAAGAGAGACAAACCTCAGCATACATTAATGAAGTTAAAGTATATGCAGTAAATATACATGAAACAATATAACAGTATAGACAGGAAACCCAATTTAACAGTGGATAAATTTCCAAATGAATATCCTTAAAACAAAAAGACATGGCAACTCAAGGATGGGAAACAATGTGACAACAAAATCGACGAGAACGCAATAAACAAGTAAAAACCAGTACAAACACAATAAAAATAAGGTACTAACAGTCTGAACTCCTTTAACAAACAACAGATCGAGATATCACCAGGTGCTCTAAAAAGGTAAGCATGATCTGCTCCAGGCGTGATACCCGTTACACTGCTAATTACTGACATGGTTTTTGAAAATTTGGGTTAAATGATATTGATTTATCCCATTTTCTAACTCCTAAGTTATAACAAATAGAAAATATGTGGTACGCGTTAATTTCTCTTACTTTTCAACAGTACCATGTTGAACGATTGAAAGCCTCTGCGAAAGCAATAATTATTATTAGTATGGAAACTAGTACACGGGTAATCTGTACAAAAAACAAAGTAGGACAACGAATACAGGAATACAGCGTTGTATACAAGACAATACAGTAAAAAGTAAAGCATTGACAATGGGAACCCCCAACACCCCCCCCCCAAAAAATAGAGATCTTGGGAGGTAAGCATGATCACGGTGCAGGCCATATTATATAATAAATAGAGTGAATGTTGAATTTAACCATGCAAGTCATAGATGCAATTTAGATGCAATTCCAACGAAAAAATTTGTAAGCAAATTTTGAATATTTGTTAATTTTCATTGCACAAATACATAATGATGACATGGTGCATGAAGACGCACGTTAAATGTTCTATTTAAATTACAACCTATACTTTCTAAATGCAAAATTTCAAATAGATTCATGGATTGCACGTAGGTGCACGGCAATTTTAACTTTTACGTGTTTTTGCAGTTTTCTCGAATTTGGGTTGTAATTAATCCTAAATAGTAGTCAAAGCGCTGTAACTCCAAAATAATTTTGAACCAGTTTTTCCTTGGCTCTTATAGAACTGGTAAATGCGAAGAAAATAAAATACCGGATGTGGACTAATTGTAATTTTTTAATGATGTTAATTGATCCTTAATTTTAATTTTTTGGAAATTAAAAGTTTAATGTCTTATTACTGAAGCAGATAAGTATCTGTTTGCACCGTTATATTCATTCAATTCGAACATTCAATTTTTTCGTTGGAGTACCTAGATGCATGAAATTTAAGTCGTTTAAGTGACTCATATTTGCCGGACGTTTACAGACTAATCGAACAAGTAAATTAATGATTTGTGAAATTAGCTCGGATAAAACAAGAGCTGTAGCTGTAGCCGAATGGCAGCCACTTATATCCCCGCTCATTACACTCTGAATTAATTTGGAAAGTGCAAAATTAGGAGTGTATGGACACAAACTGACAAAACAGGTATGGACACAGTACAAGTGTGGACACAATTCAAACATTTACACAGTTGCAGAGAAAAATAAACAGAGAGTAGTATAGCAGTATGGATGAAAAGGGGAGATGAAAATGAAAGTAAAAAAGGCACAAAGTCGGTAAAGAGGAAGTGGTGATTCGATATAGCTGAAAAGGAGGGGGCACAGTAAAGGACCCTATACTGATGCAACAAACCAAATATCAAGTGGCTTTCATGTGTAGTTACTGAGAAAAATGCGACGAAAAACTCATAATTTGGAAAATAACAGTTAAAAGGCACAAAGTGGGTAAACAGGAAGTGGCAATTCGATATGAACAAAAAAGAGAAGGCGCAGTTTAGGACTCCATAGTTAAGCAATATACTAAATATCAAGGAGCTGTCATGCGCACTTGCTGAGACAAATACGACGAAAAAGTCACAATTTGAAAATGAAAGTAGTCGGTAAACAGGAAGTTATGGTTCGATATGGCGAAAAGGGGAGGCGCAGTATAAGACTCCATACTTAAGCATCATACTTTATATCAAATTAACAAGTGGCTGTCATATGTAGTTGCTGAGAAAAATGCGATGAAAAGGTCACAATTTTGAAAAATTAAGTAAAAAAGGTACAAATTCGGTAAACAGGAAGTGGTGATTCGATATGGCCAAAAAGGGGAGGCACAGTATAGGACCCAATACTGAACCACCATACCAAATATCTAGTGGTTTTCATGTGTGGTTGCTGAAAAAAAATGCGACAGAAGTATGTGTGTCGGACGGACGGAATGACAGACGGACAGAAGTAAAACAGTATACCCCTTCCTTCGGAGAGGGCGTATAATAAAATCATTGAGTGCCAGTACGGCAACAATAATTACACCACCTTTCGAAAATATATATCATTGTATTAACTCTTTAAAAAGAAAAAAGAAGGGAAACGGGGAATGTGTCAAAGAGACAACGACCCAAAGGGGATTAATATCAACTCAAAGCCACCATAAGATCTTCAATGAACGGTGAGGAAACCCCACAACCAACGGCAGGTCGGAGTCGGCCCCTAAATAAAGAGTAATCAAGTTCAGCGAAATAAACATCATCCTAGACTCCTACAGACATAAAGTAAACTAACTAGAAAACAGACAAGACACACAAAGTCTTAATAGATTTCCTGACTTAGGACAGGCACAAACCTACTGCGGCGGGGTTGAACTAGTTTTAAAAAGACTACTAGCAGTTAACTGACATGCCAGTATTTCAAATCTGAATTTGAAATTGCAACATCTTGAAAACAGAACAGAAAAAATTGTATTATCATTTCAAAATACTTTATTCTTCATCATATATATTTAAAATACATACAACAGGTAAGATATTTATTGAGATACCAACGTATAGATACTCTTTTAACTGATATTCTCAAATTTTCGTTTGCTCCAAAAATCATTCCTCTGCACAGTTTATCTATATCTATCTCTCGATGGAGTCACTACAGTTTTTGTACCCTTAATATAGTTTTCGGAAAAATAAACGCTGTTTTGAAGCTTTTGGAGATGAAGATATCTGTCATCTTGTGCATGCATTGTCATTGGTTAACATTAGAACTTTTTTGTCCAGGGAGGTTTAAGGTATGTAATACAACATAAGAATTATTCATCTCCAGTGAAATTTATCAAAATAAAAGGTAATATCACTGTATTGAGAAGTTTATGGCAAAATCTTCATTTTTAACTAACACTGTAATATTAAAAACCTTCCATCTAATGTTGTCCCATTTCGAATTCAGGAATCAGTAGAAAAAATGAGTTAATTTCACACATTCCAGCTCAAGTTCAGCATTCAATAGAAGAACTGAGTTTTAAATATGTTCCATTCAAAGTTCAGCATTTATCAAAAGTTCATAAAGTTCATAATGTGCTTACCCTCCAAACCCAAAGATTGAACGTCCTTGTCTTCTTAATTCATAAACAATATCCATTGCCGTAACCGTCTTCCTATTCGCATGATCGGTGTATGCAATGGCGTCACGAAGCACATTTTCAAGAAACACATTGAGTACTCCTAGAGTTTCTTCATATATTAATCCCGATATTCTTTTTACACCTCCTCTACGAGCAAGTCGCCGAACGTCAGGCTTTCTCAAAGCTGGAATAATATTTCCTCTTAAAACTTTCCTGTGCCGTTTTGCCCCTCCTTTACCAAGACCCTTTCCGCCAAATCCTCTTCCAGACATGATTCTTAACCATGGCTTCAATTAAAATGTTATGAAATTTATATCTGCCAAAAATAAATCTTCGGTGATTGTTTGGACCAATCATATTAGACACCCTAATGACCGCACAACCCCAGGGGGTCTCAACCTATAATTTTGGGTACAGACGTACGGCTGAGATTTTCAAAACCCTCCCCATTCATATATTCAATATTTTGGATAATCATACCCATTCATATATTTCCTTGGCAAATCTGGACCCAATCAAATATTGTGATCTATTAATGTTTTATCGTGCCAGCGCAAATATTCCACACAGGACACTGTTTTTTGTAATATAATTTACAATTAGGTTAATGTTTGTTACATTTAATCTCAATAATTAAGATTGAATGTAACACAAACATGTATGCCATATTATCTACCCATTGATATAACAGATTGATGAAAATTGCACCCCATTGATATATTTGACTTGTCAAAAAAAGTGATCCATTCCAGTGGTACGTCTGTGTATACAAATATATAGGAAGAGATCCCCCCGGGCGCACAACCAAGAACCAAATGACAACCAATCACATTTTTTTTTTGGTGTTGACTTCGGATCAAAAGTAATGTATATAAATAGTTCCAACCAGAATTTACCGGTTTAAGCTGCTTCCACACCAAGAGGCGAGTACGTAAAGTATGTCAGATTTAAGACTTACATAAATCTATAAGCGTGTCATGTCTTATTATAGAAGTTATTTCTCGATCAATATGAAATATTTTTGTCAAAAATAGACCATTGTATTTATTATGCGACAGACTTGTATATTTCTTATATACTGGGTCGATTTGAAACATCATCGATCCTTCTGGTAAAAGAATGTTTTCCCGTACATTGATGTTAGTTTCACAAGGCTTGCTTTACTGTTGAATGGATAATATTTATTAAATTCGGCATATTAAAGCCAATACATATACACTTTCGTTCTATGTTAATTTTATATAACCGAAGATTAAAATATAGACTAAATTCAGTGTGCAAATTTTACCGAATGGAAATTATAAAAACAACTAAAAAATCAATATTCGAACTGTACGTTTACTGTTTACATAACTAATCTATAAATGATCCCCCCTACCCCCTTGAGACTAGAGTACATCCAAAATATGAGATGTTCAGAGTCCTTTTTTATTATTTTTTAAAATTTATTTTTAATTTGAAGTACAAGAATTTTGAGTCCGTGGAGTCCATGGACTCAAGTGATCAAGTGCAAAATACGCCCCAAAATAAGGCCAAACTCCCAAGTCAAAAAAAAGGGAGGGGGTGGTTATAACCTCTGATATTGAACTTAAACTTTGTTGTGTGGTTTTTGTATTAATGAAAGCATACATATTGTGGTTTGTATATAACTCATCGGGCATGTTTGTATTTTGTGTGTTATGATGGTTATTGTTATTCGAGTACATAGCAGAACATCCTCAGTTGTAGCTTTTCAGTTTACATACGTTCCCTTGAACACAAAACAGCATACATTATTTTGCTGTAAACTGAATAAACAAAAACACGTGACAATGGCGATGTAGTAATCAATGGATTTTCCTGTCATTTATAATGAAATCTTAAAATAAAAATCAAATGCTATGAGCAAAAATACTAGGTTGACTTTTGGTGGAGAGGGCGTTCTCGTGCACTTATGAGAGTAAGCCTGATTCCCTTCAGTTCTCCAATCACCAAAACGATTGGCAATGCCGCGAAATATGACAAGTTTTAGATTGTTTCAGACAAAAATCTGTTGACACTGTGTTTTCAAAAAATTAATAGTCTGTTCAAATGTTATGTTGAAAAGAAAATATAACAAAATGAAAGAAAATATGTCCATGGGACATGGATGCCCCCGCCAGATACTTATTGGCAAACAGGAAGTAGATGAGTGACGGACCTGAAAAGAGGACACACGCGGTAAAACTCTTCATACAAAAGCTTCAGACCAAGCATCAAATCATTACTGCATACACAAGCTGATAAATCCTTGACGAAAATTTCCGGACGCATGCACGTACGTACAGACGGACTAGGGTAAAACTTAATGCCCAGTCACCTAACGGTGGGGGCATAAAACCCATAAAGCCGTCACAGCTTGCTAAGCCCACCTCATCGCACAGCATGGTCTCGATTTATTCCATATCTGTAATTACCAAAATGTATACAAATAATGCTTAAAATGAAGATCATGGCCAGCATCTCGAGGATACAATGCAGCAGCCATCCCAAGATGCATCGTGCTTAACAGTTGGTTGGTAAGGGATTTTATTCGTTCTACCTAAGCAAGTTTATCATGCATAAGCGGCAAGTCACAGAGAGCATCCGAAGTATATGCATTGCTTTTTCAATCTTGCATACCAATATATTTAAGAATTAAATACATTATTTTGAAGTTTCATTGTGGTATGAAAGTGTTGACCGAAGCACATTTTTAATTAAGCTTCGTGTTGAAAATGCGCGCCCGGTCAACACCTTTATAATCCCTATGAAACTTCAAAATAATTCATTAAATTCTTATAATTACATTATAAAACCGAAATATATTAAAGAAATATAATAAGTAAATAAAAAAATAATTTAAAGGAAAGTAAATCATGTACATTGGGATTCTACTTTTACAAATCCATCCGCAACGTCGACATGTAGCAAAGAATTCCGCTCAAACCTGTGCTAGGGGCCGTCTTGAACTTACTATGAGGTATGAGCAAAATTCATTGTTGAAGTCCTTATGGTGACTTCAAGATGAAGAACAACAATAAAAGCGTTGTTCCTTTGCTTGCTTCTACCATGTATTTGTAGAGACTTTGTCTCATGTACATTTACTCCATATCCTTTCATTGTTTTTATGTGGTATGTGGTCAAATATGTCTCATGAGAATTGCAACTTCACACTGATATGCCACGTGATCGATGTTCACCTCTCAAATTGACAGCATTGAAATGAATATGCATGAAATGTAATAAACAGTTGATGTGGTATATGTCACTTAGCTGGCATTCTAAATATCCGAATCGTTCAAGCATAAAATGTAGGTCACAGACATTGGCTGAAGCATGCATTGCAGCTGTCTTCCCGAAAACAAAAAAGGGATATTTCGAATAGGCTCATAATATTTGTATTGTCATTTTGTCCCATTCAGGGCCTTTGATTGGTAATAATAAAGAACTTTAACTTTGAACTATTTCATACAGGTAGGTAGATCAAGTAAACATCAGTTATATTACATTTTTTAACTAAATAAGGGGTGGGAAATTTTTGACAAAATTGACTTGATATAAACAGAACAGTACAATGTACGAAGTACGGATTAAAAAGCCGTGAAAAGACATGCTCAAGTCGATGACATATCAAAACCATCCAAAATGGGAAACAGCAACGACAAAAGGTAGTCTATTGTCCGCCAAGAATAGACAAATACAGTGGAATCTCTATAATCCGACACACTATTGGCCAATAAAAATGGGTCGGAATATACAGGACGTCGGAATTTTCAGGGTTAAAAAGTATTTGAAAGCTATCTTTGGGACTATTTAATGATGTCGAATTTGACAGGATGTCGGAATA
Source organism: Modiolus philippinarum (assembly GCA_002080025.1). Taxonomy (NCBI): domain Eukaryota; kingdom Metazoa; phylum Mollusca; class Bivalvia; order Mytilida; family Modiolidae; genus Modiolus; species Modiolus philippinarum. Next base: position 44,557 of record MJUU01029846.1, read on the forward strand.
CTATGTGTTGGATTATACAGGTTTCACTGTATATAGTAAAAAAAGGGTATTACCGTAATACGTATTTCCGCCCTTCATTACATACTTTTCCTCGTTATAGTGCAGATGCTACAGGTTTAATAATTATGAACCCAACATAAGTTTTTGTTTCGTTTTGATTTTGTTTTTTTTCTTGTAATTTGTAATTATTTTTTTTGGGGGGGGGGTTTAAAATTTTACTCTGTGCAGCATTGAAATAATTATTGTAAAGTTACAACGTGGAAATAAACTTTTGCAATTTGTGAATAACTTTCAATATTTATTTACATCAAATTTATGTGTTAACTAAAATAGGAAAACGGGCGGGTAAATTTTGACGTGATATACATTTTAAATATTGATACACCCGCAGACTACTTTTCTGCATCATAGGCTTACTACGTATAATCTTCATCTTGATACTCACCATGCTAATTATAAGTTAACTGCAATTATCTGTAATTAATACTATGTATAATATATGTAATTATAAAAAATTTCGATCTTCACATGTCAGTATGCAAATACTAGGTACTCCAACGAGGAATTTTGTTAGCAAATTTTGAATATTTGTTAATTTCATAATGATGAAATGGTGCATGAAGACGCACGTTAAGTGTTCTATTTAAATTACAACCTATACTTTCTAAATGCAAAGTTTCAAATAGATTCATAATGCACGTAGG
>MJUU01029846.1:46898-77268 GCA_002080025.1 Modiolus philippinarum
CAGCCACTTATATCCCCGCTCATTACACCCTGAATCAATATTGTAAGTGCAAAATTAAAAGTGTATGGACACAGTACAAGTGTGGACACAATTCAAACATTTACACAGTTGCAGAGAAAAATAAACAGAGTAGTATAGCAGTATAGATGAAAAGGGGAGATGAAAATGAGCAAAAAAAAGGCACAAAGTCGGTAAACAGGAAGTGGTGATTTGATATAGCTGAAAAGGAGAGGCGGAGTAAATGACCCCATACTGATGCACCAAACCAAATATCAAGTGGCTGTCATGTGTAGTTACTGAGAAAAATGCGACGAAAAAGTCATAATTTGGTTAAAAGGCACAAAGTGGGTAAACAGGAAGTGGCAATTCGATATGAACAAAAAAGAGAAGAGGCAGTATAGGACTCCATCCTGAAGCAATATACTAAATATCAAGGAGCTGCCATGCGTACTTGCTGAGACAAATTCGACAAAAAGTCACAATTTGAAAACTAAATCACACGAGGGGACTTTATAAACATAAGTGGATGATATAAATCGGATAATGGTTTTTATGAAATTACTAGAGGCTCCCAGGAGCCTGTATCGCTCACCTGGCTTTCAGTTACCACAATCGTGGTAACATTGTAAGTTATACAGTTGATCATCAGTCTCTCAAACTTTTGTACCTCGAACACCACTAATATCTTGAACAGTATTTAAAGTCTGATCATGTTGTACTATTTTTCTTTGTTGGGCTTTATTGACAAAAAACGTTCTTGCTAAGGACCACTTTTGACACCAGTTTTGAAATCAAGACGTCATTTTGTAAATGGCGGCCATCCAACAATTTTCAACATCAGTTTTGAAGTCGCAACATCAATATCTACTTCGACAAAAAAAAATCATTGAAATAGGACAATGTTGAAATTTCTCGCCCGTTTTGGTGGCCATTTTGAAAATGGCAGTCAACAAATAATTTTTAACATTAGTTTTAAAGTTGCGACATCAATACCTATTAAGAAACCAAATTTCATTGAAATCAGACAATATTGAATTTTCCCGCCTTTTTAGCGGCCTCAACGAACAATTCTTAACATCAGTTTTGAAGTCGCAACACCAATACCTATTTGGAAACCAAATTTTATTGAAATCGGAAATGTTGAATTTTCCCGCCTTTTGTGGCGACCATTTTAAAATGGCGGTCAACGAACAATTTTCAACAGAGTTTTTGAAGTCGCAATATCAATATCTATTTGGAAACCAAATTTCATTGAAATTGGACAATGTTGAATTTTCCAGCCTTTTTTGGCAGCCATTTTGAAAATGGCAGTCAACGAAAATTGTTAACATCAGTTTTGAAGAATCAACATCAAAACCTATTTGGAAACCAAATTTCATTAAAATCGGACAATGTTGAATTTTCCCGCCTTTTTAGCCGCCATTTTGAAAATTGCGGTCAACGAACAATTCTTAACATCAGTTTTGATGTCGCAACATCAATACCTATTTGGAAACCAAATTTTATTGAAATCGGACAATGTTGAATTTTCCCGCCTTTTTTGGCGGCCATTTTGAAAATGGCGGTCCGCAAACAATTTTTAACATCAGTTTTGAAGATGCAACATCAAAACCTATTTGCAAACCAAATTTCATTAAAATCGGACAATGTTGAATTTTCCCGCCTTTTGTGGCGGCCATTTTAAAATGGGGGTCAAAGAACAATTTTCAACACAGGTTTTGAAGTCGCAATATCAATATCTATTTGGAAACCAAATTTCATTGAAATTGGACAATGTTGAATTTTCCCGCCTTTTTTGGCGGCCATTTTGAAAATCACCATGGCCTAGCCATGCAGGTCAGTTGTTTGGTTAATCAGGAATTGAAGCTTAGATGCACTGACAATGATGTTTCCATCGTGGACGTTTATTCAAAAGTAAATGAAACAATATACATTATATACAATAATTATTAAATAGTGAAATAAGTATAGTTTATGAAAGTATTTTTGCAAAAAAATGTAAAAATTTGTACAAAAACACTTTTTTGTTCTTGATTCTGTAACAAAAAATTATTTCTAATAAAGTGATAGCAGGGAATTTCTCTAAAATTTAAAAGAGAAAAGTAAACCAAAGAAGATTTGAAAGCAGAATTTAAAGGGAAATAACCCATTACCATATGGCATTGAATTTTATTTTTTTTTAATTTTTTTGGTGAAAAAAGTCAATAACTACAACACAGGCAGTTGGATTTTCTTCGAAATTTCAGAGTATGTAGATCTTGATATGCTGAACATTTTTCAAATTTACACTTCACCTCTATCTGTTACAGTTTTTGAAATAAAAAATAAAAAATGCATAAATTTTGAAAATTTTACGGAAAAAGGGATATAACTCTAAGACGGTTTTTCCGATTTTCTTCAAAATTGCAGGGCAGATAGATCTCGTCATTCTGAACAATTCTACTTCTGTCAGATTTTTGATATCTGCAACGGTTTTGAAGTTATTTGCCAAAAACAGCAATTTACCTCTATGTTCTATTTTTAGTAACAGCGGCCATGTTGTTTGGTCTACGGACATAAAAATCACAAACTTGAAAGTGCATACCCTGGTAATGATACAGGCCAAGTTTGGTAAGTATTGGCCCAGTAGTTTCAGAGGAGAAGATTTTTGAAGAAAAGTTAACGGACGGACGAAGGACGGCGGACGCCGGACGACGGACGCCGAGTGATGGCAAAAGCTCACATGGCCTTTGGCCAGGTGAGCTAAAAACGATACGCTAGGCTATGGAATAGACTTGGATAGAAAATTGCGTGTTTGATTGACAAGGGTGTGGTGGCTTACTCAAATCAATAGTTTTCGTTATTTTTGTCATGTCGGATTCTACATACACAACTGGACCATGTACAGCCCGCTGATCACTCTTAGGTAAAATCACAATTTTGTAAAATGGTAAAACTGGAGAAATTATAAATGTTGTTCTAGCGTATTTAATTCTTCAACAGGAACTCTTTAGGAGGTATAGCCTCCTTACACACATAAGAGTTACACGTTTTACACACAATATGCTTCTCTCCTTTTAACATTTCTTTCAACCTCTCATCTTTTGCATTAAATTCTTTCTCTTGTACTTGGCTTCGAAACATAAACCTTTTACAGCACACACAAATAAACAACTGCAGCTCTTTATTCTTCCGCAAAAAACACAATTCTAACTCTTTCCAACTTTCGTTCTCCATTGCCTAAGTATCTCCACAAACTACAATCACGATTCATTATTGGCCATGTAATTTCAGGAGATCTTTTAATGTTTTCCCAATGGGTCAAATGTTAAAACTGTTCCCCGCTGGCAGACATCTTGCATTAAGCAAATACTTGAAAAACAACTCTTTTGCAGGGCGGCAACCTAAAGACTATTGTGGCCAAGTTTGGTTCCAATTGGCTGAAAAGTTTCAGAGGAGATCTTTGAAAATGTTTTCCCATAGGGTCCAATGTTAAAACTATGATCCCTGCTGACGACCATATTGGAAATAGCACGGATCTGAAAAACAACTTTTTTGCAGGGGACCATCTAAGGACTATGTGGCCAAGTTTGGTTTCAATTGGCCAAGTAGTTTCAGAGGAGAAGATCTTTGAAAGTGTTTTCCCATAGGGTCTAATGTTAAAACTATGATCCCCGCTGGCGGCCATCTTTGATATAGAACGGATCTGAAAAACAACTGTTTTGCAGTGGACCATCTAAGGACTATTGTGACCAAGTTTGGTTTCAATTGACTCAGTAGTTTCAGAGGAGAAGTTCTTTGAGAGTGTTTTCAAATAGGGTCCAAAGGTAAAACTATGATCCCCGCTGGCAGACATCTTGGATATCGCGCGAATCTGAAAAACGAGTTTTTTTTTTGCAGGGGACCATCTAAGGACTATTGTGGCCAAGATTGGTTTCAATTGACCGCCAAGTAGTTTTAAAGGAGAAGACCTTTGAAAGTATTTTCCCATAGGGTCCAATGTTAAAACTATGATCCCCGCTGGCGGCCATCTTGGATATCGCACAGATCTGAAAAAAACAGCTTTTTTGTAGGGACCATCTAAGGACTATTGTGGCCAAATTTGGTTTCAATTGGCCCAGTAGTTTCAGAGGAGAAGATCTTTGAATGAAAAGTTTACGCCGGACGGACGGACGGACGCAAAGTGATGGCAAAAGTTCACCCTGGCATTAGCCAGGTGAGCTAAAAAGGCACAAAGTCGGTAAACAGGAAGTGGTGATTCGATATGGCCGAAAAGGCGAGGCACGGAATAGGACCCAATACTGAACCACAATACCAAATATTTAGTGGTTGTCATGTGTTGTTGCTGAAAAAAATGCGACGGAAGTATGTGTGTCGGACGGACGGACGGACGGACGAACGAAATGACAGACGGACAGAGGTAAAACAGTATACCCCCTCCTTCGGAGAGGGCGTATAATAAAATCATTGAGTGCCAGTACGGCAACAATAATTACACCACCTTTCGAAAATATATATCATTGCATTAACTCTTTAAATAGAAAAAAAGAAGCGAAACGGGGAATGTGTCAAAGAGACAACGACCCAAAGGGGAGTAATATCAACTCAAAGCCACCATAGGATCTTCAATGAACGGGGAGGAAACCCCACACCCAACGGCAGGTCGGAGCCGGCCCTAAATAAAGAGTAATCAAGTTCAGCGAAATAAACATTATCCTAGACTCCTACAGACCTACAAAACAGATAAGACACAAAGGTTTAACAGTTTTCCTGACTTAGGACAGGCGCAAACCTGCTGCGGCGGGGTTAAACTAGTTTTATTGGGCCCAAACCTTCCCCCTAGCCAATGTGATAAATAAAAAAAAAACAATAGTAACAACAGGAAAATTCAGTTAGCAACAGGACTGAGTCAATTGTGAAAAATGAATTCGAAAGAACTAAATATACGGACATAAACATAAAATCACAAAAAGACTACTAGCAGTTAACTGACATGCATGCCAGTATTTCAAATCTGAATCTACAACATCTTAAACACAGAACAGAAAAGATTGTATTATCATTTCAAAATACTTTATTCTACATCATATATATTTAAAATACATACAACAGATAAGATATTTATTGAGAGACCAACGTATAGATACTCCATTAACTGATATTCTCAAATTTTCGTTTGCCCAAAAAATCATTCCTCTACACAGTTTATCTATATCTATCTCTCGAAGGAGTTACTAAAGTTTTTGTACCATTAATATAGTTTTCGGAAAAATAAACGTTGTTTTGAAGCTTTTGGAGATGAAGATATCTGTCATCTTGTGCATGTATTGTCATTGGTTAACATTAGAACTTTTTTGTCCAGGGAGGTTTAAGGTATGTAATACAACATAAGAATTATTCATCTCCAGTGACATTCATCAAAATAAAAAGTAATATCACTGTATTGAAAAGTTTATGGCAAAATCTTCATTTTTAACTAATACTGTAATATTAAAAACCTTCCATCTAATTTTGTCCCATTTCAAATTCAGGAATCAGTAGAAGAAATTTGAGTTAAGTTCACACAATCCCAGCTCAAGTTCAGCATTCAATAGAAGATTTGTGTTTTAAATATGTTCCATTCAAAGTTCAGCATTTATCAAAAGTTCATAACGTGCTTACCCTCCAAACCCATAGATTGAACGTCCTTGTCTTTTTAATGCATAAACAATATCCATTGCCGTAACTGTCTTTCTATTCGCATGATCGGTGTATGCAATGGCGTCACGAAGCACATTTTCAAGAAACACTCTGAGTACTCCCCGAGTTTCTTCATATATTAATCCCGATATTCTTTTTACACCTCCTCTACGAGCAAGTCGCCGAACATCAGGCTTTCTCAAAGCTGGAATTATATTTCCTCTTAAAACTTTCCTGTGCCGTTTTGCCCATCCTTTACCAAGACCCTTTCCGCCAAATCCTCTTCCAGACATGATTCTTAAACATTATGGCTTCAATTAAAACGTTTTCAAATTTATATCTGCCAAAAATAAATCTTCGGTGATTGTTCGGACCAATCATATTAGAAACCCTAATGACCGCACAACCAAGAACCAAATGACAACCAATCACAATTTGGTTGGTTTGGTGTTGACTTCGGACCAAACGTAATGTATATAAATAGTTCCAACCAGAATTTACCGGTTTAAGCTGCTTCCAAACCAAGAGGCGAGTACGTAAAGTATGTGAGATTTAAGACTTACATAAATCTATAAGCGTGTCATGTCTAATTTTAGAAGTTATTTCTCGATCAATATGAAATATTTTTGTCAAAAATAGACCATTGCATTTATTATGCGACAGACTTGTATATTTCTTACATACTGGGTCGATTTAAAACATCATCGATCCTTCTGGAAAAAGAATGTTTTCCCGTGTTTCACAAGGCTTGCTTTACTGTTGAATGGATAATATTTATTAAATTCGGCATATTAAAGCCAATACATATACACTTTCGTTCTATGTTAATTTTATATAACCGAAGATTAAAATATAGACTAAATTCAGTGTGCAAATTTTACCGCATGGAAATTATAAAAATAACTATAAAATCAATATTCGAACTGGACGTTTACTGTTTACATAACCAATCTATAAATGATATAAGAGTATAACCTCCATACCCCCTTGAGTCCAGAGTACACCCAAAATATGAGATGTCCAGAGTCCATTTTTTAATTTAAAATTTTTATTTTAATTTGAAGTACAAGTCCAAAATGATATGAATTTTGAGTCCGTGGATTCCATGGACTCAAGTGATCAAGTCCAAAATACGCCCCAAAATAAGGCCAAACTCCCAGGTCAAAAAGGGGGGTTATACCCTCTGATATTGAACTTAAACTTTGTTGTGTGGTTTTTGTGTTAATGAAAGCATACATATAGTGGTTTGTATATAACTCATCGGGCATGTCTGTATTTTGTGTGTTATGATGGTCATTGTTATTCGAGTACATAGCAGAACATCCTCCTAAGTTGTAGGTTTTCAGTTGGTTTTCAGTTTACATACGTTCCCTTGAACACCAAACAGCATACATTATTTTACTGTATACTGAATAAACAAAAACACGTGGCAATGGCGATGTAGAAATCAATGGATTTTCCTGTCATTTATAATGAAATCTTAAAATAAAAATCAAATGCTATGAGCAAAAATACTAGGTTGACTTTTGGTGGAAAGGGCGTTCTCGTGCACTTATGAGAGTAAGCCTGATTCCCTTCAGTTCTCCAATCACCAAAACGATTGGCAATGCCGCGAAAAAAGTTGGAATTCATGCTAATATTACATTATGTCGATTAATAATACATGTATATATGACAAGTTTAAGATTGTTTTCAGACAAAAATCTGTTGACACTGTGTTTCCAAAAAATTAATAGTCTGTTCAAATGTTATGTTGAAAAGAAAATATAACAAAATAAAAGAAAATATGTCCATGGGACATGGATGCCCCCGCCAGATACTTATTGGCAAACAGGAAGTAGATGAGTGACGGACCTGAAAAGAGGACACGCGGTGCAACTCTTCATACAAAAGCTTCAGACCAAGCATCAAATCATTACTGCATAGACAAGCTGATAAATCCTTGACGAAAATTTCCGGACGCACGCACGTACGTTCAGACGGACTAAGGGTAAAACTTAATGCCCCGTCACCTAACGGTGGGGGCATAAAACCCATTAAGCCGTCACAGCTTGCTAAGCCCATCTCATCGCACAGCATGGTCTCGATTTATTCCATATGTGTAATTACCAAAATGTATACACATAATGCTTAAAATGAAGATCATGGCCAGCATCTGAAGCATACAATGCAGCTGCCATCCCAAGATACATCGTGATTACCAGTTGGTTGGTGAGGGATTTTATTCGTTCCACCTAAGCAAGTATATCATGCATAAGCAGTAAGTCACAGAGAGCATCCGAAGTATATGCATTGCTTTTTGCATCTTGCATACCAATATATTTAAGAATTGAATACATTATTTTGAAGTTTCAATGTGGTATGAAAGTGTTGACCGAAGCACATTTTTAATTAAGCTTCTTGTTGAAAATGCGCGCCCTGTCAACACCTTCATAATCCCCATGAAACTTCAAAATAATTCATTAAATTCTTATAATTACATTATAAAACCGAAATATATTAAAGAAATATAATAAATAAATAAATAAAAAATTTAAAGGAAAGTACATCATGTACATTGGAATTCTACTTTTACAAATCCATCCGCAACGTCGACATGTAGCAAAGAGTTCCGCTCAAACCTGTGCTAGGGGCCGTCTTGAACTTAGTATGAGGTATGAGCAAAATTCATTGTTGAAGTCCTCATGGTGACTTCAAGATGAAGAACAACAATAAAAGCTTGTTTTTTTGCTTGCTTCTACCATGTATTTGTAGAGACTTTGTCTCATGTACATTTACTCCATATCCTTTCATTGTTTTTATGTGGTATGTGGTCAAATATGTCTCATGAGAATTGCAACTTCACACTGATATGCCACGTGATCGATGTTCACCTCTCAAATTGACAGCATTGAAATGAATATGCATTAAATGTAATTAATAGTTGATGTGGTATAATCTTGATACTCACCATGCTAATTATAAGTTAACTGCAATTATATGTAATTAATACTATGTATAATATATGTAATTATAAAAAATTTCGATCTTCACATGTCAGTATGCAAATACTAGGTACTCCAACGAAGAATTTTGTAAGCAAATTTTGAATATTTGTTAATTTCATAATGAAATGGTGCATGAAGACGCACGTTAAGTGTTCTATTTAAATTACAACCTATACTTTCTAAATGCAAAGTTTCAAATAGATTCATAATGCACGTAGGTGCACGGCAATTTCAACTTTTACGTATTTTTGAAGTTTTCTCGAATTTAGGTTGTAGTAGTCAAAGCGCTGTAACTCCAAAATAATTTTGAACCAGTTTTTCCTTATCTCTTATAGAACTGGTAAATGCGAAGAAAATAAAATACCGGAAGTGGACTAATTGTAATTTTTTTAATGATGTTAATTGATTCTTAATCTTAATTTTTTGTAAATTAAAAGTTCCGAATGCCCTATTACTATCTGTTTGCACCGTTATATTCATTCAATTCGAACATTCAATTTTTTCGTTGGAGTACCTACAAATACTATGACCTGGTAAATCTCTTTATTTGATTTGATAAAAAAAATGCTAACGCCAATTCCACATTGGCGGACCCAGCAGTTTGAACCTTGCTTCCTTTTTTCTGGATAATAAATATAATTTAGTACAGAATACAGGAAAATTGACCTAAGAGCAAAAAGCTGCCTGGGCCCCCTCTTCAGGAACGCAAATAGAAACTCTCTTTTTTTCCAAGCATTGACCCGCTGGTTATTCCAGTCTTCAGGAAAAAAAGGAATCCGGAATGAAATGGGATATTCCGGGCGAAATTTATAAAAATTTTGTTTTTCTAATACATGGATGAAAATTTAATCAACATGTTAAAAACAAAATATAGATTAAAACATAAATGAATATGCCTAAGAAAAATAGAGATTATACAGCTCTAATAGGGCAATCGATAAACCAACTCCAGACTGCAAGAGAGACAAACCTCAGCATACATTAATAGAGTTAAAGTATATGCAGTAAATATACACGAAACAAGATAACAGTATAAACAGGAAACCCAATTTAACAGTGGATAAATTTCCAAATGAATATCCTTAAAACCAAAAGACATGGCAACTCAAGGATGGCAAACAATGTGACAACAAAATCAACGAGAACGCAATAAACAAGTAAAAACCAGTACAAACACAAAAAAATTAGGCACTAACAGTCTCCTAAACAAACAACAGATCGAGATATCACCAGGTGCTCTAAAAAGGTAAGCATGATCTCCTCCAGGCGTGATACCGGTTACACTGCTAATTACTGACATGGTTTTTTTGAAAATTTGGTTACATGATATTGATTTATCCCATTTTCTAACTCCTATATTATAACAAATAGAAAATATGTGGTACTTTTCAACAGTGCCATGTTCAATGATTGAAAGCCTCTGGGAAAGCAATAATTATTATTAGTGTGGAAACTAGTACACGGTAATCTGTACAAAAAACAAAGTAGGACAGCGAATACAGCGTTGTATACAAGACAATATAGTAAAAACTGAAGCATTGACAATGGGACCCCCCCCAAAAAAAAAAATTAAAAAAAAACAAAAAATAGAGATATCATCAGGTGTTCTTGGGAGGTAAGCATGATCACGGTGCAGGCCATATTATATAATAAATAGAGTGTATGTTGAATGTAACCAAGTCACAGATGCATGAAATTTAAGTCGTTAAAATGACTCATATTTGCCGGATGTTTACAGACTAATCGAACAAGTAAATTAATGATTTGTGAAATTACCTCGGATAAAACAAGAGCTGTAGCCGAATGGCAGCCTCTTATATCCCCGCTCATTACACCCTGAATCAATATTGTAAGTGCAAAATTAAAAGTGTATGGACACAGTACAAGTGTGGACACAATTCAAACATTTACACAGTTGCAAAGAAAAATAAACAGAGAGTAGTATAGCAGTATGGATGAAAAGGGGAGATGAAAATGAAAGCAAAAAAGGCACAAAGTCGGTAAACAGGAAGTGGTGATTTGATATAGCTGAAAAGGAGAGGCAGAGTAAAGGACCCCATACTGATGCACCAAACCAAATATCAAGTGGCTGTCATGTGTAGTTACTGAGAAAAATGCGACGAAAAAGTCATAATTTGGTTAAAAGGCACAAAGTGGGTAAACAGGAAGTGGCAATTCGATATGAACAAAAAAGGGAAGAGGCAGTATAGGACTCCATCCTGAAGCAATATACTAAATATCTAGGAGCTGTCATGTGCACTTGCTGAGACAAATTCGACGAAAAGTCACAATTTGAAAATGAAAGTAGTCGGTAAACAGGAAGTTGTGGTTCGATATGGCCGAAAAGGGGAGGGGCAGTATAAGACTCCATACTTAAGCATCATACTAAATATCAAATTATCAAGTGGCTGTCATATGAAGTTGCTGAGAAAAATGCGATGAAAAAGTCACAATTTTGAAAATTAAAGCAAACAAGAGGCTCTCAAGAGCCTGTATCACTCACCTACGCCACGGCTGATTTATGCAGTTAAAATAATCCCAATGTTTAAGGGCATTATTTTCAAATTTGTTAATAGACATTTATGTTACACTATCTTAAGTTAAACTATATTCCAGACTGGCAGCTATTTTGGATGGGGGTGCAGTTCCAGTGTCACCTTTCTTGAAGGGGACCATTGAGTCTAATTTTGGTTCCAATTGACTAAATATTTTCAGAGGAGAGCATCATTAAATGCTTTCCGATAGGCTTCCGATAGGTCTCAAGGTTAAACTATGTTCCCCACTGGGGCTATCTTGAATGCCATGAAGACAAGCCAGGCGAATTTTTCAAACGGGAACAACTATGGCCCGTTGTGACCAAGTATGTTTTCATTATTGGCCATGTAATTTCAGGAGATCTTTTAATGTTTTCCTAATGGGTCAAATGTTAAAACTGTTCCCCGCTGGCAGACATCTTTCATTAAGCAAAGACTTGAAAAACAACCCTTTTGCAGGGCGGCAACCTAAAGACTATTGTGGCCAAGTTTGGTTCCAATTGGCTGAAAAGTTTCAGAGATCTTTGAAAGTGTTTTCCCATAGGGTCCAATGTTAAAACTATGATCCCTGCTGGCGACCATCTTGGATATAGCACGGATCTGAAAAACAACTTTTTTGCAGGGGACCATCTAAGGACTATTGTGGCCAAGTTTGGTTTCAATTGGCCAAGTAGTTTCAGAGAAGATCCTTGAAAGTGTTTTCCCATAGGGTCCAATGCCCGCTGGTGGCCATCTTGGATATAGAACGGATCTGAAAAACAACTTTTTTGCAGGGGACCATCTAAGGACTAATGTGACCAAGTTTGGTTTCAATTGACTCAATAGTTTGAGAGGAGAAGTTCTTTGAAAGTGTTTTCAAATAGGGTCCAAAGTTAAAACTATGATCCCCGCTGGCAGACATCTTAAATATATAGCGCGGATCTGAAAAACAAGTTTTTTGCAGGGGACCATCTAAGGACTATTGTGGCCAAGTTTGGTTTCAATTGGCCGAGTAGTTTCAGAGGACAAGATCTTTGAATGTATTTTCCCATAGGGTCGAATGTTAAACCTATGATCCCCGCTGTCGGTCATTTTGGATATCGCACAGATCTGAAAAGCAGCTTTTTTGTAGGGACCATCTAAGGACTATTATGGCCAAATTTGGTTTCAATTGGTCCAGTAGTTTCAGAGGAGGAGATCTTTGAATGAAAAGTTTACGCCCGACGGACGGACGGACGACGGACGCAAAATGATGGCAAAAGCTCATCCTGGCATTAGCCAGATGAGCTAAAAAGGCACAAAGTAGGTAAACAGGAAGTGGTGATTCGATATGGCCGAAAAGGTGAGGCACAGAATAGGACCCAATACTGAACCACCATACCAAATATCTAGTGGTTGTCATGTGTGGTTGCTGAAAAAAATGCGACGGAAGTATGTGTGTCGGACGGACGGACGGACGGACGAACGAAATGACAGACGGACAGAGGTAAAACAGTATACCCCCTCCTTCGGAGAGGGCGTATAACAAAATTATTGAGTGCCAGTACGGCATCAATAATTACACCACCTTTCGAAAATATATATCATTGCATTAACTCTTTAAATAGAAAAAAGAAGCGAAAGGGGAATGTGTCAAAGAGACAAAGACCCAAAGGGGAGTAATATCAACTCAAAGCCACCATAAGATCTTCAATGAACGGTGAGGAAACCCCACACCCAACGGCAGGTCGGAACCGGCCCTAAATAAAGAGTAATCAAGTACAGCGAAATAAACATTATCCTAGACTCCAACAGACATAAAGTAAACTAACTAGAAAACAGATGAGACACAAAGGCTTAACAGTTTTCCTGACTTAGGACAGGCGCAAACCTGCTGCGGCGGGGTTACACTAGTTTTATTGGGCCCAAACCTTCCCCCTAGCCAATGTGATAAATAAAAAAAAACAATAGTAACAACAGGAAAATTCAGTTAGCAAAAGGACTGAGTCAAGAAAGAACTAAATATACGGACATAAACATGAAATCACAAAAAAAAGACTACTAGCAGTTATCTGACATGCATGCCAGTATTTCAAATCTGAATCTGAAATTGCAACATCTTAAAAGCAGAACAGAAACGATTGTATTATCATTTCAAAATACTTTATTCTACATCATATATAAAATACATACAACAGATAAAATATTTATTGAGAGACCAACGTATAGATACTCCATTAACTGATATTCTCAAATTTTCGTTTGCCCAAAAAATCATTCCTCTACACAGTTTATCTATATCTATCTCTCGAAGGAGTTACTAAAGTTTTTGTACCATTAATATAGTTTTCGGAAAAATAGCCATTGTTTTAAAGCTTTTGGAGATGAAGATATCTGTCATCTTGTGCATGTATTGTCATTGGTTAACATTAGAACTTTTTTTGTCCAGGGAGGTTTAAGGTATGTAATACAACATAAGAATTATTCATCTCCAGTGAAATTCATCAAAATAAAAAGTAATATCACTATATTGAGAAGTTTATGGCAAAATCTTCATTTTTAACTAACACTGTAATATTAAAAACCTTCCATCTAAAGATTCCCATTTCAAATTCAGGAATCAGTAGAAGAAATTTGAGTTAAGTTCACACAATCCCAGCTCAAGTTCAGCATTCAATAGAAGATTTGTGTTTTAAATATGTTCCATTCAAAGTTCAGCATTTATCAAAAGTTCATAACGTGCTTACCCTCCAAACCCATAGATTGAACGTCCTTGTCTTTTTAATGCATAAACAATATCCATTGCCGTAACTGTCTTTCTATTCGCATGATCGGTGTATGCAATGGCGTCACGAAGCACATTTTCAAGAAACACTCTGAGTACTCCTCGAGTTTCTTCACATATTAATCCCGATATTCTTTTTACACCTCCTCTACGAGCAAGTCTCCGAACATCAGGCTTTCTCAAAGCTGGAATTATATTTCCTCTTAAAACTTTCTTGTGCCGTTTTGCCCCTCCTTTACCAAGACCCTTTCCGCCAAATCCTCTTCCAGACATGATTCTTAAACATTATGGCTTCAATTAAAATGTTTTGAAATTTATATCTGCCAAAAATAAATCCTCGGTGATTGTTTGGACCAATCATATTAGACACCCTAATGACCGCACAACCAAGAACCAAATGACAACCAATCACAATTTGGTTGGTTTGGTGTTGACTTCGGATCAAACGTAATGTATATAAATAGTTCCAACAAGAATTTACCGGTTTAAGCTGCTTCCACACCAAGAGGCGAGTACGTAAAGTATGTGAGATTTAAGACTTACATAAATCTATAAGCGTGTTATGTCTAATTTTAGAAGTTATTTCTCGATCAATATGAAATATTTTTGTCAAAAATAGACCATTGCATTTATTATGCGACAGACTTGTATATTTCTTACATACTGGGTAGATTTAAAACATCATCGATCCTTCTGGAAAAAGAATGTTTTCCCGTACATTGATGTTAGTTTCACAAGGCTTGCTTTACTGTTGAATGGATAATATTTATTAAATTCGGCATATTAAAGCCAATACATATACACTTGTGCGGTTATGCGGATGTAAACTTGGATTCTATTGGCTGATCAACCACCTGCTAAATAACCATGTCCGCCCTACACATGACAATCAATAATCATGATAATGTAGTGTTTCACCTACATGTAGACCAAAGTCATTCAAAAGCGTACATATAAGAATTGTACATCAGGACAAAATTCACAAAGATGCAGTAAGCATGGATAAATAAACATTATCGACATTAAAGTTAAGCATAGTTTACTTCCACGTAATGTAAAACTAATTTTACAGTAAAAAATTAAAATGTGAAATACATCTTTACTTGGAATAACATGTAAATTATATGAAATATTTTATTTGCATTCATTTTTCAAAGGTTTTCGCTCCATGTATTACGAAAACGCCATGTAAACTTTATACAACATGAAAAATCAATACATCATTCGGCTGTGTATTGTCCAGAGTACGCGGTCAGTCGACATAGCGTTTATGTGTATAATCGTGTAGTTTAATGTAGGTCATTTTGTAATTATCGTTTTCTTAGTTAAACACAAACAGGTTTGAATAACCGCACAAAAATGTTATCATGCATTGAACCAACTAATATGATTATTTAGATAGTGTCGAAAAAGGTTGAACGGCGCGACCTGAAGGTCGCTTGCCGTTCAACCATTTTCGACACTATCTAAATAATCATATTAGTTGGTTCAGTGCATGATAACTTATATTTCGTTCTATGTTAATTTTATATAACCGAAGATGAAAATATAGACTAAATTCAGTGTGCAAATTTTACCGAATGGAAATTATAAAAATAACTATAAAATCAATATTCGAACTGGACGTTTACTGTTTACATAACAAATCTATAAATGATATAAGAGTATAACCTCCCTACCCCCTTGAGTCCAGAGTACACCCAAAATATGAGATGTCCAGAGTCCATTTTTTAATTAAAAAAAAATTTTTTTAACTTGAAGTACAAGTCCAAAATGCTATGAATTTTGAGTCCGTGGAGTCCATGGACTCAAGTGATCAAGTCCAAAATACGCCCAAAATAAGGCCAAACTCCCAAGTCAAAAAGGGGGGGGGGTTATACCCTCTGATATTGAACTTAAACTTTGTTGTGTGGTTTTTGTGTTAATGAAAGCATACATATTGTGGTTTGTATATAACTCATCGGGCATGTTTGTATTTTGTGTGTTATGATGGTCATTGTTATTCGAGTTTATAGCAGAACATCCTCCTAAGTTGTGGGTTTTCAGTTGGTTTTCAGTTTACATACGTTCCCTTGAATACCAAACAGCATACATTATTTTGCTGTAAACTGAATAAACAAAAACACGTGGCAATGGCGATGTAGAAATCAATGGATTTTCCTGTCATTTATAATAAAATCTTAAAATAAAAATCAAATGCTATGAGCAAAAATACTAGGTTGACTTTTGGTGGAAAGGGCGTTCTCGTGCACTTATGAGAGTAAGCCTGATTCCCTTCAGTTCTCCAATCACCAAAACGATTGGCAATGCCGCGAAAAAATGAATTCATGATAATATTACATTATGTCGATTAATTATGCATGTATATATGACAAGTTTAAGATTGTTTTCAGACAAAAATCTGTTGACACTGTGTTTTCAAAAAATTAATAGTCTGTTCAAGTGTTATGTTGAAAAGAAAATATAACAAAATAAAAGAAAATATTGCCATGGGACATGGATGCCTCCGCCAGATACTTATTGGCAAACAGGAAGTAGATGAGTGGCGGACCTGAAAAGAGGACACGCGGTACAACTCTTCATACAAAAGCTTCAGACCAAGCATCAAATCATTACTGCATACACAAGCTGATAAATCCTTGACGAAAATTTCCGGACGCACGCACGTACGTTCAGAAGGACTAAGGGTAAAACTTAATGCCCCGTCACCTAACGGTGGGGGCATAAAACCCATTAAGCCGTCACAGCTTGCTAAGCCCATCTCATCGCACAGCATGGTCTCGATTTATTCCATATGTGTAATTACCAAAATGTATACACATAATGCTTAAAATGAAGATCATGGCCAGCATCTGAAGCATACAATGCAGCTGCCATCCCAAGATACATCGTGATTACCAGTTGGTTGGTGAGGGATTTTATTCGTTCTACCTAAGCAAGTATATCATGCATAAGCAGTAAGTCACAGAGAGCAACCGAAGTATTTGCATTGCTTTTTGCGTCTTGCATACCAATATATTTAAGAATTGAATACATTATTTTGAAGTTTCAATGTGTTATGAAAGTGTAGACCGAAGCACATTTTTAATTAAGCTTCTTGTTGAAAATGCGCGCCCGGTCAACACCTTCATAATCCCTATGAAACTTCAAAATAATTCATTAAATTCTTATAATTACATTATAAAACCGAAATATATTAAAGAAATATAATAAATAAATGAATAAATAATTTAAAGGAAAGTACATCATGTACATTGGGATTCTACTTTTACAAATCCATCCGCAACATAGAAATGTAGCAAAGAATTCCGCTCAAACATGTGCTAGGGGCCGTCTTGAACTTACTATGAGGTATGAGCAAAATTAATTGATGACTTCAAGATGAAGAACTACAAAAAAGCGTTGTTCCTTTGCTTGGTTTTATCATGTATTTGTAGAGACTTTGTCTCATGTACATTTACTCCATATCCTTTCATTGTTTATTATGTGGTCAAATATGTCTCATGAGAATTGCAACTTCACACTGATATGCCACATGATCGATGTTCACCTCTCAAATTGACAGCATTGAAATGAATATGCATGAAATGTAATAAATAGTTGATGTGGTAAATGTCACTTAGCTGGCATTCTAAATATCCGAATCGTTCAAGCATAAAATGTAGGTCACAGACATCGGCTGAAGCATGCACTGCAGCTGTCTTCCCGAAAACAAAAAAAGGGAAATTTCGAATAGGCTTATAATATTTGTATTGTCATTTTGTCCCATTGAGGGTCCTTGATTGGTAATAATAAAGAACTTTAACTTTGAACTATTTCATACAAGTAGGTAGATCAAGTAAACATCAGTAATATTACATTTTTTAACTAAATAAAGGGTGGGAAATTGGAAGTTCTCGATAAATTGAATGCTTATAATGCCCCTTTTGAATCCCTTGAAAGTTTTGATTTCTCTACCCTCTATACTACCTCACCACATAATCTTAAAAAGGAAAAATTCATACGTCTTATTCAATGGGCATTCAAAAAATCCGATTGTGAATATATATGTTCTAATTCCTTTAAAACACATTTTAGTAATACAAAACAAAAGAATTCAACTAATTGGACTTGTTTTGATATGTTTCAGCACTTGAATTTTTACTTGACAATATATTCATTCGTTTCGGTAACTGTATTTATCGCCAGGCCATAGGAATTCCTATGGGTACCAATTGTGCACCACTTATAGCGGACCTCTTTTTGTACTGCTACGAATCTCAGTTTATGACTAACATCAGCAAAGACCCATCTAAACAGCATTTAATTGAAAAGTTTAACAACACTTTCCGATATTTGGATGATATTTTAACTTTAAATAATGACGACTTCAATACGTATTATAAGGACATCTACCCTAAAGAACTTACTTTGAATAAAGCCAATTCTGAAAATCATCATTGTCCGTTCTTAGACATCAATTATGATATAACGAATGGTAAATTAGATACTAAAATTTATGATAAAAGGGATGATTTTTCTTTTCCCATAGTAAATTATCCATTTCTGGATGGCGATGTTCCATTAGCGCCATCATATGGTGTTTACATATCTCAACTTGTTCGATTTGCTCGAGTATGTAATAACGTTTGCGATTTTAATGAACGGAATCTTTTCATAACTGAAAAATTACTACATCAGGGTTTTCGTTATCACAAACTAGTTAAAACATTTACTAAATTTTATCATCGATATAAAGACTTAGTTCATAAATACAATGCCACCTGTAAACATCTAATCGAGGCTGGTATTTCACATCCCTTAATTTACGGTAATGTTTTACATAAGAGTAAAAAAATACTTAAACTCGCCTAACAAACTTATAAAACCTCTAAATCGTCTAATTCATAAGGGTTATGATTACGGTATTGTCGTCAAGTCATTACATATGGCCTTCTTTGGTATTAACATTGATTTTTTGATAGGGTCTTTGCAATTTAACTAAACACATTCTAAATTTCTAAAATCTGTATTGCATGGACACAGGTTATGTATTCCTGTATATACATGAAATCATTATTCTAAACTCCTAACAGGAAGGGATCTTGGTGGAAGCTGTATACTGGGGGTACATAACTTACTTTGTCAGTTGGTGATGGGTCTGGAGCTGGCATGTCAGTTAACTGCTAGTAGTCTCTTGTGATTTCATGTTTTTGTCCGTATATTTAGTTCTTTCAGTTTCATTTTTCACAATTGACTCAGTCCTGTTGCCAACTGAATTTTACTGTTGTTATCATATTGTCTGTAGGGGGAAGGTTTGGATCCAATAAAACTAGTTTAACCCCGCCGCAGCAGGTTTGCGCCTGTCCTAATTAGGAATTTATTAAGCCTTTGTGTGTCTTGTCCTTTTTCTAGTTAGTTTACTTTATATCTATAGGAGTCTAGGATGATGTTTATTTCGCTGGACTTGATTGCACTTTGTTCAGGGGCCGACTCCGACCTGCCGTTGGGTGTGAGGTTTTCTCACCGTTCATTGAAGATCTTATGGTGGCTTTGAGTTGTTATTACTCCCCTAAGTAAGTAAGTTTATTTCAATTTGGCATGTAAAATAACATAAAACATAAGCTCTAAAGAGCTTTTAACCGAATATATAAAACAAGTACATCAACAAATCAACAAAACATGCAACATGCAACTTCAAACACAAAATGAAACATAAGCACATTTAGCAACATAGAAAGCATGAAACTTCTAAACTAAAAATAAAAGCAAAAAGCATTTGAAAAAAGCAGCAAAGCACTGAAAATGTTAACCCTACCTAATGAGGATAAAATTTTTGCATAAAATTTACTAGAGTTTACAAGATATAAAAATAAGAGAAAGACACAACACTTTAAAAAATAATTTACATACAAAATTTGAATATGCTAAAAAAGTAAAACTAAAGGCTGTCAGAAAAAATTCCAAAATTAAGGAAAAAGCACACGACAAATTTTTATCTACACGCAGAGCAACGACACTCAGAACCAGTCCAGGACTGAGTAGGGTTCTAAAATGTGCGAAGCTATGTTCACTCCTGAAGTGGTCTGGTAAGCTATTCCAAAGGGAAGCTGCAGCAAAACGAAAAGATTTCTTACCGTATGTTGTTGTCCTTACCTGTGGTACATCCAGGATATTGCTATATCTAAAAGAATATTTGGAATTTTTAATATTCAATAAATTATGTAAACAAACTGGAGCTGTTTTATTAAAAATTTTGTAAGTCTCAAGCGCCATTGTCCTTACACGCCTTACCTGTAGGGTTGGAACCTTTGCATTTTGCAGCAGAATTTCTGCTGAGGATGAATAATCATCGGAAACAAAACGCAAAGCTCGCTCTTGTATTTTTTTTCAAGTTTTTTAGAATTTTTTTCAGTACAAAAATGCCATGCCAAAGGGCAGAAATTAAAATTACTCAGAATGGAGGTATGGAAAATAGTTAATTTGTTAAACTTTGTTAGATATGAACCTAATCTTTTTAGTACGTTCAGCTGTTGTGAGGCTTTTCGGCACAAGTTGCTTATATGTTGATCAAATTTTAACTGATAGTTAATATCAATTCCCAGTAATTTTACAGTTTCCTCACATGATAGAATATTATTTTGAATTTCAATAGATGGATTTTTTCAAAAGTTTTTTTTCCCTACTGCCAATACCTGGAATTTATCAGGATTTGCTTGCATTTTATTTTCTTTAAACCAATCAATCAGCACTTGAGACTCGGCTTCCAAAGTAGAAATTAGGATATCAAAATCCGGACTTATGAATGATAAATATTATCATCAGCATAATTATATAATGAACTGCGTTTAATAAAATAAAAAATGTCGTTTATAAACACGTTAAACAAGAGAGGACCAAGTATTGAACCTTGAGGTACGGCAGCCCAGTCACTCAGAACATTATTTACTTTTATTTTTTGTTTTCTGTTAGAAAGATATGATTTTAATAAAGATACAGAATGTGGGGAAACCCCGTAAGCCGATGATTTATCTAATAAAATTTCATGAGGCAAACAATCAAAGATCCATAAGAACTGCCGCAACATAATAATTTTTATCTAGGGCTTCACGCCAGTCTTCTAACAATCTAAGTAACGTGGTCTGACATCCATGGCCGCGACGAAAAGCACACAGGTAAGGATTAAAAATGGAATCAAAAAAATCGTAAAGCTGTATTTCAATAACTTTTTCATATAATTTGGAAAAAATGGGCAGGACACTGACTGGTCTGTAATTTGATATTACTAAAGGGTCGTTTTTCTTAAATAATGGGGTCACTTGTGCTTGTTTAAGTCTGTCTGGAAATACATCTGTGTCAACAGTAATATTTATTAGTGTTGACAACTGAGGTGATATTACAGACTTACTTGATTTTATTATTTTGGCGGGAATACCATCCGCTCCAGTTGATTTTTTAACATTTATCTTATTCATTACTTTTTCCACTTTCACAGATGTAACTTTCTGAAACTCAAATTTTTCATTACATTCCATTCTATTATTTTCTTGAATAGCATTTATACTAGAGTGTGTTGAAGGGTCATATACAACATTATCACCTATTTTCTCAGCTACAGTTGCAAAAAAAATATTAAAAAGGTTTGATACTTCAGTTGAGTTATTTATTATTTTATTATCATTTCACAATATAATTTTTTTTTATCCCCATTTGGGTCGTTGTCTCTTTGACACATTCCCCGTTTCCCTTCTTTTTTCTATTGATATAAACAGAACAGTACAATGTACGAATTACGGATCAAAAAGCCGTGAAAAGACATGCTCAAGCCGATGACATATCAAAACCATCCAAAATGGGAAACAGCAACGACAAAAGGTAGTCTATTGTCCGCCAAGAATAGACAAATACAGTGGAATCTCTATAATCCGACACACTATTGGCCAATAAAAATGGATCCAATATACAGGACGTCGGAATGCTCAGGGTTAAAAAGTATTTGAAAGCTATCTTTGGGACTATTTAATTATGTCGGATTTGACAGGATGTCGGAATACTCAGGTGTTGGATTAGACAGGTTTCACTGTATAAAGTAAAAAAAGGGTATTACCGTAATACGTATTTCCGCCCTTCATTACATACTTTTCCTCGTTATAGTGCAGATGCTACAGGTTAAATAATTATGAACCCAACATAAGCTTTTGTTTTGTTTTGTTTTTTGGTTTTTTTTCTTTAATTTTTTTTTGGGGGGGGGGGGGGAAATTTTACTCTGTGCTGCATTGAAATAATTATTGTAAAGTTACAACGTGGAAATAAACTTTTGTAATTTGTCAATAACTTTCAATGTTTATTTACATCAAATTTATGTGTTAACAAAATAGGAAAACGGGTGGGTAGCGTAAAATTGCTCATCATAGCACGCATGAAAAGACCCCACCCATTTGTCGTATGATTTAAGTCAAATGATGACAATTGTGCCCAAAGCAACTTGGAATTTTATGCAATGTAGGTTTCCAGAACGTAGTTGGCGAAATTTGATAGCACATCGCTCACGATAATATTCTTCTTAACACATTCTTCTATATCTTTCAGATAACGAGCAATGGAGGGCTAACAAGTATTTCAGGTACTTTCCAATGTTAGACTCCGCATCAAACTATTTTTTAAAGTTTTCGCCACCAGGCTTGACCCATTTACTGCACTGTTTGTAAATACTCGAAAAAAAAAACTGCTTCTCATGTAGTTTAACATTCTAAATTCAAAATTCACAGCTCGCAATGCTGGGATCAAACTTTAACCCCCTTTCAAAACATAATTGGTTAATGATCACCAGAAATTTATTATAGGTAGCCTCGGGTTTTTTGCAACAATAGGGCAATGACAAAATGGAAGGCAGTGGCCTTTCGAAACCATGATACAACTTTTCAAAGAATTTGGTACAGCATTTGAACTAAGGAATATCTCCTTCGTGCATAGCTCCGTCTTTGGCTGATTTTTGGGCTTTTTTATTTAGATCTTATTGATAATTTGTTCTCTATCAGCTTTAACACGTATTCCGGTATATGGATTTTCAAATGTTTTATTGGATATTCGTGATTGAAGAGACAAATACACATCATGCAACACTAAATTAACCTAGGTATTTTATTAGCTAGGCTATGGAATAGCCTAGTTAGGCTATGGAATAGCCTAGCTATATAGATAGTTCTTAAGGTGAAGTGAGGAGTACGCTTGTGCAGTGAGGATAACGCATGCGCAGAAGACTATTGACCAATAGGAATTTCAGATTCTCGAAAATCAAAATGCATGGCGTCCAGTTTCGTCCTGATAAAACGGGGCGGGGTTTAATTTTTCTGTTTCCTTGTGGAAGTTGAAAAGTATTATAAACATTTACTATAGGTGGTACTGGGAACAAGTTTGTGGAGGATGATGGGATTGGATTGCAATATCGCTTAGCCAGGTTTATAAATATAGATATGATGAAAACTAAGAACAGTAATGTATAAGTTAATAAATAAAGATAAGGTTTGGGCAATAATCAATAATATACAACTAGAAAACGCGAGGGGATTTTATAAACATAAGTGGATGATATAAATCGGATAATGGTTTATATGAAATAAAAACGATACGCTAGGCTATGGAATAGCCTTGGATAGAAAATTGCGTGTTTGATTGACAAGGATGTGGTGGCTCATGATGTATTTGTATACTCAAATCAATACTTGAAGTAAGTCTTTCTCGGTACTCCTTTGTAATTTCTTCTGTTGGTCCCGGCACCTGAATCGGTTTTCAGGGGCTTCGGCTACAGAGCTACCGGGCGCGTCCCCAGGTGGTGGATAGGGGAATGCCCTGTCTATGCGGGGTAGTCAGGTCATAATACGGAAAACCTGACCGCGAACCATTGTAGCCAAACTGTGTGGAGAAACGCCACGCTCCATGCAGTATAAAAACCCCTTCTAAATTTCTCTAAAGAGAGCAGACGCACTGGGTGTCGTATAGAAGGCTAAATTTCCTGCCCCTACCCATTTCTCCAATTTTCCAGTGGCAGTCAAAAGTCGATGCCCAGGTTGTCCCTTCCACCTTTATTTCTTTCTTCTGATACTTTCAATTTTTTGAATTGATTAACTCGTTCTCGTCCTGATATAGCTGAAATATTGCTCATTGGACGTTAAACTCTAACTAATCAATCAATCAATCTTCTGTTGGTCTGCACATGTGATAAAACAGTCACTGATTCGATCAAACCTCTAATTTTATGCCAACAGCAACTCAAAGAAGTTTCGTGCTTTTTTTGTTCTTGCATTCTCCTAGGGTAGCTCTTTATTCTTCCGCAAAAAACGCAATTCTATCTCTTTCCACCTTTCGTTCTTCATTGCCTAAGTATCTCCACAAACTACAATCACGCTTTGTTTGACACAGTTGAAAAGTCTTTTATAGTATTTGTATATTATTGATTATTGCACAATACCTCATCTTTATTTATTAACTTCTGGTTTTAAATTTTTACATTACTGTTCTTATTCTTTTTATCATATCTATATTTATAAATCTGGCTAAGCGATATTGCAATACTAATCCCATCATCCTCTACAAACCTGTTCCCAGTACCACCTATAGTAAATGTGTATAATACTTTTCAACTTCCACAAGGAAACAGAATAATTAAACCCCACCCCGTTTTATCGGGACGAAACTGAACGCCATTTTGATTTTCGAGAATCTGAAATTCCTATTGGTCAATAGTCTTCTGTGCATGCGTTCTCCTCACTGCGCAAGCGTACTCCTCACTTCACCCCAAGAACTATCTATATAGCTAGCCTATTCCATAGCCTTATAGTCATTTTTATAGTCATTTTGATAGCCTTATAGTCATTCTTATAGTCATTTTTTATGACTTTATGCACATCACAAAAGTTTCTTTTTCCACGTTCCTTATATATACACACACTCAGAACTTGTAAGGTTACTTTTATTTTCAATTTCTTGAGTTCGCATTACATTTACTTCTATCAAAATTTAGTAACATTCTATGCTAAGACTTATGAATATCAAGAAGATATCATTTAAGTTTATTTCATGTAAAGAATGTTATAAGTCAAGAAGTTTTTTTCCTAGAAATTAAAATATTAAATTAAACCCCATTTTTGCAAAAGTCCAGACATGATGTTCACATCGTCATGGAAGAGATAGCTATTGAAGCATCGAAATATGAGAACATGTTATTTGTAAACCAACAATGTTACAATTGATGAATGCTGAACAAATTCAAGATGCTCATCCGACCATCTCTACTTTGTTGTGTGTTACTACTAAAACAGTGTACTTCAACCTCCCTGTTTCGTGCAAGAGTAACAGATACTGAAACC
This sequence comes from Modiolus philippinarum, assembly GCA_002080025.1. Taxonomy (NCBI): domain Eukaryota; kingdom Metazoa; phylum Mollusca; class Bivalvia; order Mytilida; family Modiolidae; genus Modiolus; species Modiolus philippinarum. The sequence continues at coordinate 72,166 of MJUU01029846.1, forward strand.
AAAAAATTCAGCAACAGTTGGCGTAAATAAAAAGCGTCTAATTTTCGGTTATCAAATCTCGATTCATAGATATAATTTTCCGGAAATTTTCACACGTCTATAGCGGAAAGGAATAGCATTCTTTGGTTTTCAAAACATGAAACATAAAACCAACTTGCTTTGCACTCATGCATACAATTTTAACCAGTTTTAACGGCCTATGGGTATAATACATTCTCTGTGGGCAAGGCAAAAACAATAAAATTCATGATCAGAAAAACATCACTATTTGAATGAGAAAGGCAGAAATACGTGTTTTGATATGTAAAAAAGTAGCTCAAGATCCATGGGTAAAAATCGCAGATTAGAATTCAGAGTGTACCGTACCATTTTCTCGTTTTTCTATTTTCAGGGACATATTGCTACAAACGTCAACAAAAAGTCAACCAAACTTGGGTTACAACTTTTTTTTTCATTGACATTACCACATACAAGTGATCTTTATTGTCTGAGGGGCCGTATATCAATGCTTTTGGTCCGTATACCATTTCGGAGTGTTCCTTATCATCACAAACCGAGAAACTTTGTCGAAGTGTTTGTAAAAAACGAAGAATGCTCTCATGAAGTCATATATATACATGATTTCCTCTCGTTTCGGTGGGATCCGTGCGCTATATCCCGTAAAATTTGATTAAGAATTGGCAGAGAACAGGCACATTTTCAACCGCCAGGCGGACGTTTTTCCTACCTGTTTGGATGTACCTTATCCGTCAAAACCACGTGATCTGACGTAGGTTATACACCGTGAGAACGGATACCTGTTTGATATACAAATGTTAAAATTCTATTTTTTATTATATGACCATACGTTGCCATAACCCGAATAATTCTGCGCCCTCTAGCGGCTGATCTCCTCTCGAGGTGCGATCGTAGTGAGTTAAGAAATAATTCATGGCAGGTATGTGGTTATTGGAAATTTAACCATGGGCTGAGCCTTTATATTCGAATTTAACCCAAAGCGTTAGCGAGGGGTTAAATTTACGAATATAAAGGCCCCGCCCATGGTTAAATGACAATAACCATATACCTGCCATGAGTTATTTCGATTCTAATATGACAGAAAATAAAGTTTTCCATTCTGAAGCGACCTAAGAGAAGGTGGATTTCCCGTCTTCATTTCTGTTTGTGTCTATGACGTCACAATACACAATCTGACGTTTTCAAACAGATGCAAGTTCAAAATTCAAATAGAAAGCAAAAACAATACACATTTACGTGTCTGAATGGCATGATTTAGTTAAAAACTGTTCTTAACCTTTATTTCCGTCATAAACTAAGACGAAAAAAAAACGTTGTTTTTCATCCCGTTTACTTTTTTCCGATACCAGTCCCTCATGTGCGAAATATATGGTTATCGAGTATTATACTGGTTGATGATTTACAGGAGCCATGTTAGAATGGAATATAACGACTGAATTATTCGGGTTAACGTTGCCCCGGTAAAACCGAGCCTACGCCATCTTAATGGCGGACGACTTTGCGGCACCTGGCGGCCAAGTTCGATAACTCAGTAATCACCAATTTCTGAAAGCGTCTATAGAAAAGACATGTCGTCCAGTCAATAAATAGAAAAATACTATTTCTATCCCTCAGACCATCGGAAGAAGCATAGAATTGTGAAAATGTGTTGTTTTAAATGAGACATCTCAGCCCATCAATAAACCGGCAGACTACTCCTAAAAGAGGTGGTTACTATAATATGAATAAGTTGTGAATAAGCCTGTGTTATTTTATTACTAATCCTTGAATTTTCAGTGATTGACTTATTATTTTTCTTTGTTTCATACACTTCCAATACTGATCTTGATTATTTTTCATTGAATTTTCCTTAATTAGACCAGAGACATATAATAGACCCTTTCACGATAACTGCGGTCCTGAATTTTGCACATGCGCTCATATGCCTTTGAGTGGGTAAAATACAACGTCATAGTATACGTGTCGTCTTGATTAATTGTCCTACGACGTCATTTTTGCGGGAACTGTTTTTATTTTCCACTCAAAATCGCAGGACCGCAGTTATCGTGAAAGGGTCTATTAAAGAGATTTGCACAGGACGAATTCCCGTGAAATATCGCCGCCATGGAGACTTCGATAAAACTTCCACTTCACAAGAAAAATCGCTAATTTCTCGATAATATTTGAAAATATCATAATAAAACTATCTAAACTCTACCAACAATGTAAAATACTTCAGGCCCAGTTTTCATAACAAGGATATTGAAATCACGGAAATAAAAGAGGAGTTTCGAAAGTAAACAAGGCACACCACGATCCGGCTTCGTCGTCAGATTTTCACATGAAGTCCCAGTTTTATTTGTTAATATCTTTTCTGTTTATCAATATTTTTAATTCAAATTTTCTAAACTATACTATAAAATAATTCAGGAAAACAATTTTAATTCCCTTTTTGGATTAGAAATGTGTCAACAAAATTAAAAGCAGTTTAAGAAGTATCATGTGATTAGTATGACGTGATAGTAGAGCTGCAAATCAGAGACGTATAATTATGTTAAACATGTAATTATATGGCTCAGGTTAAATACACATTGCAGATGGAGTTAACATATGTGTTATGGTCTCATATATTTACTCCGTATCCTTTCGTAAAATATTAAATAATTATGTAGATTGCATTCAAATTAATTAATACCGTCTTTATAGAGCCGTGTTTTGGATGATGGCGGTCCGATTTGTCCTTTTAGGCGAACTTGACCCCTTTATTTTTTCGACGGTCCCATTTGTCCTTTTAGACGAGCCACCTTTATATTTTCGGCGGTCCGAGTTGTCCCTGAAGACAAAATACTTTGAAAATTTCACGGTCCGCGTTGCCTCTCTGACGGTCCGAGAGGTCCAGGTCGCCGAGCTATAACGCCAGTTACCGCCCTTTCAGGTAACTCTTCAATTGTTGATCTTTTCCTTAGAAACGTCAACTTCCGTTCTGAAAAAGCTGTCAAATTTATCAATTAATTTCCTCTAAAGCAGCAAAAAATGAGCATTTTAAATCAAGGAAGGAATGAAATTAGATTCAATAATTCGGACGGAAAATGTTTATTGGAAAACTGGGTGGAAGAGGTTTGTAACAACCACCACAACAGCGAGAGTCATATCACTGCAATTTTCACAACTTGACTTTCAAAAGACAAATAGTCTGATGATAACCAAAATCTGATATTTTTCGGAAATATTTCCTAATCCTTAAATTTGTAACTTATTCAATTAATTTCTTTCATGCCACTTGACTCCACATCTCAGCGGTGATACTTTTTAACTTCTCTATCTTGTGACACAAATTCTTGTAAGGGGACGACCATTTGATTCTGAGGGGTGGGGCTGGCAGATTTTGTAAATAAATATTCTGGCCTTTAAAACCATGAAAATAAATAATCTGGCCTCAACCACCCAGAAAATAAAAAATAAATAAATAATAGGTTCTTTAATACAGTATATAGAAAATAAATAATCTGGCCACAAAGTGGCAAAAAAAATAAATGTTCTGACCCGCAAAATGTTGAAAATAAATAATCTGACTCGACCAAAACTGCCAGGCCCCCACCTCAGAATCAAATGGTTGTCCCCTAATATACAAAAAACTAGCATGTTCTTACTCAAAGCAGGAGCGCAATAGCAACAGCAGAGATGCAAATTACTATGACCCAGTATCCAAATGCCCGAAAATTTGACCTGGGCTACTAGAATATTTAAAACCAGTAGCCCAGGTTGCTAATGAAATATCCTGAAATTTTGATTGACAATATAGTACTGGGCTGGTAAAGTATTGGCTGGGCTTCTGAATTTTGTTTGGCAGGGGCTTAGGTGGCCACTTTGCCAATATTGCAAATTTTCATCCCTGTCAGGTCAGCTAAGTCTCATATGGATATACTATTGATACTTTCAAATTTTGGCAATTATTTTTTGTAATTTTCGAATTGTAATCCAGACCACCTGTTTTAATTGCCCACATCTCACTATCTTATAACGCCAAGTTTTCTTACATTCGACTTGATGAGTGCCCTGTGTTTGTCTATACTAGTATGTTGTAGTTGTCCACTAGCTTAAGACACTAGTGCTTTTGTCGGGCAAAGGATGACAGTGATTGTAAGAGCACTTTGCCAGTTTAATTGATGTTTGTTGACAATCCCGCACCCATGACCAAGAAAGACATGGATGTAGCGTTGCTCGACAATTAGCAAAGAATTCCGCTTTAACTGGTGCTAGGGGCCGTCTTGAACTTACTATGAGGTATGAGCAAAGCTCATTGTTGAAGGCCTCATGGTGACTTCAAGATGAAGAACAACAATAAAAGCGTTGTTCCTTTGCTTGTTTTTTACCATGTATTTGTAGAGACTTTGTCTCATGTGCATTTACTCCATTTCCTTTTATTCACCATTCACACCAGATGCATGAGAATCACACATTTTCAGCACCAATTTACTTCGTTTTCTTTTGATCTTTTGTTTTTTCCCTTTGATCTAATTCTTTTTGATTATTCTCACAAATTTGCTACACAAAAACTTGGCAGCACCACAGTAAAATAAAAATGTACCATCCCTGGTCAAAGAGAAACAATGTCTTGGAATGAAATGAATACAGCTATAAAGTATCAACATTATTATGCCTTTTCAACTCTTTTGTTATTTTAGTTATTTAAACCTCTCAGTGAACTGCTACAGTTACAGATGAACAAAAATGAACTATCTCTGGTAGGTGGCTCATTAAGTCTTTGACTGAGCATGGTAGATACAGGAGTTATTATTACCATGTACTTCCTTGGTCAGACTATGCCTATGAGTTATAACCATGCCTACCAGATTAATCCAGATCCTGAAGCACATCAGTTTGCATAGTAAAATGGTGTGTATAAATTTAGTACTCGGGATCCAGCCAGCATCATAATTTTCTATGATAATACAGCATTGCAAATTCATACAATATTAAAGGTTAAAGGTCTCCTTTTCAGTTCAGTGTCAGACCTACATGTATGGGAATTTTGTGTTTGCTGAAGATCCAACAAACTTGTGGTTTAGACTGGTAACTGTAATGTACATAAAATTCCTGTTGGTT
>MJUU01029847.1:5131-16190 GCA_002080025.1 Modiolus philippinarum
TATACTTGCATATTTCATAATTAATTATTTTTTGTGACGACAATATGTGCCGATATATACGCCACATATTGTCGCCCCCAATGACGTTTAAATGGCATTGACAAAACCGGCACATATTGTCGCCGGCGACAATATGTGCCGTAAATGTCCAGCACATATTGTCGCCGGCGACAATATGTGCCGATAAGGTGTGCACATATTGTCGCCGGCGACAATATGTGCAGGGGCGACAATATGTGCCGTAACAGTATGTCAATTCAGTTCATCTATTTAATCAAGTTACTTTGTCGCCCTTAAGATAGGATATTCCATCACTTAGAAATTTTCACTTGTTTGAAAATAGTGAAAATGCACACGACTGCATACTTTTGTGCATGCCGTAAACGGCAAATTTATTTTTTTTTTCAGTTATGTATGATCATTCCCGATTTACATACAATATGATAAAGATTAGTGTAAAAAATAAAGCTGAAATCGTAAGATTTTCATTATCTTAAGGAAGTGGAACAGACTTTAAAAGTGTAAATATATGCACATTGTGACAACTTATGTCTCCTCAATTTAGTTATTTGTTACCACTGGGTCGATGCCACTGCTGGTGGACTGTAAGTCCCCGAGGGTATTCACCAGCCCAGTAGTCAGTATTTCGGTGCTGACCCGAAAGCCGAATATTTTTTGAAACCTTCCAATATCTAAAATTTTGTAAATTTTATTGAAAACTAAGGAGTATCTCCCTCATGCATAGCTCTGTCCTTAGCTGATTTTGGCTTTAAATTTAGATCAGTTTGGTTATTGGTTCTCTATCAGTTTTTAAACATCTTTGAGTTAATGGTCTTCCAAACATTTAGATTTATCTGCACTGATGAGACATAAGTTGTCGAAATGCGCATATGCAGAAAGCAAATTCACAGTGACTTCGGTATTTAGTTATTTGTAGCTAATACCAAAGGCCTGCTAACGAAAGAGTTGTGTATCCCAGGCCGTGGAAATGCCCAAGAAAACACCTCACTAAGTGTAATCATGTGCACTTTCTGACTTTCAATGTCCCCTCAAATGTGCAACAAACCAAAGGACTCGGCAAGGAAAACGCTTTCTGTTTGAGACCAAAGAACCTGCTAAAGGGAGGTGTTTTTGTGCCGAAGACCAGGGGTATGACGGAAGTATTCCTTAGTTTAAAACCTTTTACACATTTTTGATATAGTTAATTTCAAATAACAAGTATGTGGAATTGATTAGTTCTAGAATGCTCTCTGCTGGAATTTTAAGTTCACCAGTAGTGTTAGACACTAGGTGGTGTTAATAATCTAAGTGGTAATACATATGTCCATATGCATTGATTGATTTATTAATTAGTAAGAGTTTAAGCCAATTAAGCAATATTTTAGCCATATAAAAAGGAGAACGAGATCATAAATTCAAAAAAAATTGAAGAAGAAAGAAATAGAAGTGATGTAACAACAGGGGAACGAGTTTTAATTTCCACTGAAAGATGGAAGAAATTTGTAGGGTCCGAAACCACCTTATGATGCTGCTCTTTTAAAAGCACATAGAAGGGATTTAAGTGAAGCGTGGCGTTTTTCTACGCAGATTGACTACAATGGGTCACGGCAAGGCTTCCGTATTATAACTTAACTATTCCTAAGAAACATGGCATTTTCCTATCCCACATTGGGATGCACACTTCAACTTTTTATATGGTGTCCTTAAAAACAGATTCAGGTGAAAGGCAAAGCATTTTGGGCACAAATACATAAAAGACTGGATAACGAACTAAAGAGCCAGCAAAGGCCAAAAAGTGACAGCCTAAGTTAGAAGCACATCCGTAGGAAAAATCCATAGTACAAATGACAAATCCCACAGCAAAAAAAAACAAATAAAGAACAAATTTTGACACCCATCATTTTTCCCGGCGTAGGAACGGATATCTATGTACAACAAAGAATAGACGAGTTTCCAATTGGTGATTTTTTCCGGAAAATTTTGACGTCACAATATAAATTTTCGGACGTCACAATGTTACGTTGCGCAATTTACTCTGATTGACCCTAGGTCAATCGGGGTAATTCATTCATGAAACACATAATTCTTAATTCATAATTCTTAACACATAATGTATTCATGACATTCTATAATATATTTAGTCCTAGACTATCAATATTCCTTAAGAAGGGGAAACAGTAAATTTCAAAAACTAAATATCCACAGGTAAAAACTAAGGAACCAAGAACCAGTTTCTCACTAAAAAATCTATTCTTTGCTTTCATATAATGAGTATCCGTATTATGTTTGCACGGTTCTGTTTTTTCTCTATATCCTTTGGTATCAAATAACTAAAGTGTATTTGACTTTGATATGTTCGAAACTTCCAATCAATACGAATGACAAAATATGCCAATTAGACTTACATGTATAGTAGGCCCACTATCATGAAAGTGCGAAAGGGAAAAATGGTTGACTTGCATTCTCAGTAAAGTTAACTTTCACTCTTAATGTTTTGTCGTCTGATATATCTGGATTTTTCTTATTTAAAACGATATTTTTACATCATTCAAGATATATAATTGCTGAATCCCATTTTCTTAATACTTCTTGATTAACATACGTTCTGTATCTTATCTTTTCTTTTCAAAAAAGATTTTAAAGATTATAAAGTCGACAAATTGAGCGTTTTAGGGTCAGTTTTTCGACATAAACGCCATTTCAAGAACAACAACACCATCAACAGTTTAAAATCTTGTATATTATAGACTTGAAAGCATTTTCAGCAGTTTAAGTCATTTTGCAAAAAACAAATCAAACGGATAAAAGATATATACTGAAACAAACGTAGGTGGTCAAGAACATTCATTGTTATAGTTAATTCGTGTACTCAGATACCTGAAAGCGCAATTTTCTTGCATATGTGCGACAGTCTTTTTGTATATCAATACGGATTTTTTTCCATCATGAAAATTCCAAGATTTCAATTTGACTCTACCATTCTGTCAAATTATATTGAGAAATTTGCAAAAGTGTTGTCAATAATAACTCATTTTTTGTAATTCCAATAATTGCAAATCTTGTGCCACCATTTTTAGGAATTACCAAGCAGTGTAAATAACCAAAATGTGCGGAATTGCAAAGAACTTAACCAAATTGTATTTCTAACTCTTCATCTTATCATAACACAGCATCAATTTAATGCATAAACGCCAGGAATAATTTTGATTATTAAACTAATTTTGAATACGATTTTGAACAAACATGGAAGGTGATCAATGTTCGACACTGAAACCAGACCTGACCAAGATACCATATGTAGTCAACATAAACAAATGTACCACCAATCGGCAATTTTCGGCTGGGTGATACACTTACATCAGTGATGCGATTGCCGGTTGACATACTATTTTGCTCCAAGTGCGGGGTTCAAAAACAAATCTGAGAAAAGTGCGAAAATATTTATGCCGTATTTTTCCTTCTCGGGCGTTTGTTAACAGTTTACCATATGCCCGACTGGGGTCTGATTTTACTGAAGGAGACCGAAGAAACAAAACACAATGTCATGTCAAGTAAATATATTTTAGTATTTTTTCCGCAGCGGGATTTTGTGCGCAAAAATAAGTAAAAAACGGTGATCATATACCTTTTACAATTTACACGTGAATTTTACCCCTTCTCACTCTTTCTTTCTGTGCTTCGTAAATTATATACAGCACGTGTATTGCCTTAACCACATGTAACATGTACAAGTTTATTCGAAAATTGGGTACATGTTTGTTTTTGGTTGTATATGTACCAATATTAGGTACTCGAGTTCTACATAACTGAAGTTATAAATAACTGGGATAACTGTTAACGTAAACAATACATGGTCATACATTTGTACATCGATTACGGTGCTGAAGAAAACCCATTACTTCATTATAACTTTTTACTATTTTTTTAATTAAGTTTGTTTTTGGCACACATAGATACTCTTACTGTTTATCCTGCAGTTAGACAAAAAAAAAAATACCAATCCACTATAAAAAAAAAAAAAAAACTATATACGTTTTATTCGTTTGCGAAAATACTTTCTGAATTTCAAAAACTATTGAAAAAGAACCAATCTTACAACTACAGCCAAACCCATTTTTATCTCGAAGCCATGAAATGGATGGAGAGATATTGATATGGCAAGAAAAAATCACGTGCCCCGCATGAGGCTTCAAGCCTATTAACAGCTCTAAAAGATGATCTTCGTGCTTCCAATAAAATATAGTGCGCAAGTTCCTTTCAAAATCGGATACATTTAGTATTTAAGTTATACATGTATTTCTTCATTTTCTTGAGTTGAATACAGTGTTGTTTTATGAAACTGAAAACAATATACATGTTAATCAAATTACTCGTTTTTTTACTCGTTGCTTATAGAAAATGAATGACTGTCTTTATATCTGATGGGAAAACACGCCTATTGACCTTTATAACATGTTTTTTATTGGTTTAAAATGAAACATACGATAAACACGTCATATGTGTATTCATACAGCTGAAGCGATCCATATTTAAAGTGTTCATAAGTTTAGTATTATAACATTGAGTTTATTACATTACGTTTTATAAATTTTCAAAGTCAGTAACGTATTTATCGTTTTGAGTATCAATTAGTGCTTAATGGTGTTCTATAATTATGATTTAAATTATTCATAGTTACAAAAAATCAATAACGAGTCGTTGTAGTGTGTATTGTTAAAATGTTTCGTAGCATTCAAAATACAAACATCGTTATTTGTTCGTTCGAATTTTCGCACAAATTAATAATCAAGCGCAATTTGGCCAGTTACAGCGATTTTAAAGACTGAAAATTTCTTAAAAGGCTCTCGCTTTGCGGTCGCCTTTTAAGAAGTTTTTACGCCTTTAAAAATCGCAATAAGTGGCCAAATGCGCTTGGTAATATATAATAGCAATGAAATCAACATGCGAAATCACACAATCCAATTATTTTCACATATTACAGACTATAACTTAATACATGCAGACGTATGCAGTAGTTCTTTGGATGACTACGAAGTTTTGCCACATGTAGAATTTCAGGGCTTCGAGATTCAGCTCCATCGGAGCTTTGATTTCTTATGTGACTGACATGTTTTTATGACTTCCCATTAAATGATCGATTTGAGACTTTAAATTTTTTTCTGTATTCAAAATAAATGTAATTTCTTTGTATATTATAGCTTGTAAAAATTTGCGATATCTGGGAATGAGGCCGCTCCATCAATGAAAAGCCTAAAGAATGTGTTAAGCGTAGAACTGTATCGCAAAAATTTGGAATCGTTTAAAATTTATAAAATCCGCATCTATAAATTTGTTTTCCAAGCTGTTACTATCATTAATATCATATTCATTTGTTTTGTGAACACAAGAAAATTATGATAAGTTTTGGGAGTACCATAACCAACTATAGCATACATTTGTATATCAGAGTCAACTTTAGCCCACTACACAATAAACTACAGCATATAAATTACATTTCTAGGTGTCAATCATTCATTAAGCTCTTCTGCGCAATATTGAGCATTTATTAACATTATTGTACCCTTTCACAAATAGAATATTAAAGTAGCCGTTTGGTGGTGATTAGCGAACGAAATATGAATATTATGTCCGATCGTCCTATTATTAAAATTCATCATAGTATTCTATCGCTCCTCTTGACTTTGCATGCAAGAAAACTATAGCCCTCGTGCAAGTAAACTTTCGCTCTAAGACAGAACCCTATTGCATTTACTGGAATTTTCAGCGGTAACCATATATGCGGCTTGACAACGAATTATATGAGGCGCTTTATGTGAAACACATGTTTTGTAAAAGAAAAGATGTTTTAATAATGAAATTATTCCAATAAATCATAGGTAACTAAAATGTCTTTAAAATATGTTGAATTTTAATTTTTTTTTAATGTTGAGATGTTGTGTAATCCTAGTAATGCTTATGATTGATGTATTTCAACATCAAATACTAATATCTGTTAGAGAAAAATTGTATTTTAACCTAAATGCCACATTTTTCGTCTAACTGGTGTTTTTGAATTTTTTGTTTTCACATAATTCATCTGGAACACACAAGTAAATTTCGCTGGGAATGCAAGGTAACCGTTCTTCCCTTTCGCTCTTTCATGATAGTGAGGCCATTCTAGATTTATCCATTTTTGCCTAGTCCAAAATTGAGATTTTCATAATTCCTCTGGATTTATCGTCTCTCCTTATGAAAACATTAATATAAGCCATTAGTGCGTAACGTGTTGTCTTGTACCGGGATATAACGGGACGCAAAGGAATACCGGAAAGAAATGTAACACAATTCATGGAAATGGAGTTAATTAATAATGGTATTATTTTGTTATGTTAGTTACCTTATAAAGATACTCTGTAAGTCACATTTGCTTTCGGCTTGCGCGTCAGTCGAATACGGCTAACCTCGGATCTATAATTATGCCAATAAGAAAAACATTACGCATAATTTTATATTATCATAACTTCTTTTCTCCACTTAATAAAATTTTAGTTGTACGGAAAGCTGTATGAAATTACACATATTTCAAAGCAGTAAAAAATTTTGAGTTTTTAACAGAGTACAATGTGCATTTACATAATACATAAATAACACATCGTCATTGGTTGGACAAAATTGAATATTTAATTTTAGTTTTTTGATCTAGATTCAAATAAATTTGATATTCTTTCACCCGTTTCTTAAAGCGGATGATTAGCAGTGAGATTTCGTGATTTTGTGCAAGTATTATTTGTACTTGCCAGTATTTTTTACGCAAATTGTGTTCAATGCATGACACTTATTTTACTAACAATAAAAAAGTCAAATGCTAGATAATATGTAATGTTTTTCAGTTCGGCTATAAAATCTACAACAACTGTAAATTGTGAAATAAAAACATTAAAACGATTTATCAAATAAATGTGGCGACCGCATTTTTTTTTTTCTAGTGACTACTGCGACATGTTTAATGACAAAATATGCCAATTACATTGTAGACTTATAGTAGGCCATTCTAGATTTATCCATTTTTGCCTACTAGTAGTCCAAAATTGGGATTTTCATAACTCCTCTCGATTTATCGTCTCCCCTTATGAAACAATCGTATAGATTTTTTTTCTATGAAAAAATCTCTATTCATAACAGGTACGGTAATACAAAATTATTTTTAAATTTAGATGTCATAAGCTTGGGATGTGGAAAAATGGTAGCAGAATCAGAATGGCAAATTTTACTGTATCAAAACCAGAATTTAACTATTTGAAAATCAAAATCATCATGCTTGTCGTAAAGTTTCGATTTCAGAAGTTCGGAATTTTTACTGTTGCAAAACGGGAAATTAACTAATAGAAAATCGAAATCACCATGCTTGTCGTTTCGATTTCAAAAATTCGGAGTTATCTATATACAGGTTAAAGTTTAGGTGTGGTGCTGATGATGATGTTTCATTAGTCTGTTCAATTCTGTACATAAGATGGAGGCTATTCTTTAATTAAGTATTGTTTAATTAAAGAACATCATCAATATGACGGGAACTATAATTGAAGGACTTAAATATTTTAGTTTTGAATGACAATTTTATGAGCCTGTCTTCATACAAATATAGAAATAAATTGGCTTACAGTATATGCAACACATAACGGGCCAGTAGGTATACCTATTGTCTGCTCGACATTTTCGACAAATACATTGTCAATTAAAAATCCAGCTTTGCGATGACATCCTCCTATTTGTGATAATGAAGATTTCTTTTTCTATACCTAGCACTTAAGAATTATTCATTTGTTTTCAGATGGTCCAATTCTTTTCCACGCTGTGAAAACAACAACAACAGGAGTTGCGCCCAACCAAAAGATTGTTTACGACAAAATCACTGTTAACCTTGGAAATACTTATGATGGTACTACTGGAGTATTCACTGTCCCTGTAAAAGGTATCATCATTGTATCTATAGAAACTAAAGGATGCTGATAATTCCCCCCTCGCAATTTTTAGTAATTTCTTTGTTACGTTTTTTTGTCTGTGAGACACATATACACATGTATGGTGCCAATACAAAATTTTCTTAGACTGTGTTCCCTCGATGTCAAAATCGCAAAATCGACTCAGTTCAACAATGTACATTTTTTTTCATAAAAAGGCGCCAAAATCGAAATCAATACCAAAAGGCACATCTTCAATATATGTTCAAATGATCTGCAGAATAAAAACTTCTTAGCATTAAAAACTGTAGGAGAAGTTAACCGGACAAGCCGTATAAACCTCTATGTCAAATTCATTAAAAATGACTTTAACAATTTATATTTGTCGGAAAAATGCATCAAAGTCAAAATCAGTACCAAAAGGCACATAAATATATGTACAAATGATCTGCAAAATGAAAACTTTCTACCATAGCAACTGTAGGTCTTGGACGGACAAACGAAGTTCAACACCATATGTTTTTCAGGAAAATACAACAAAATCAATACCAAACGGGACATCTTCAATATACCTGGATCATCAGTTTTCGTGGCCTTAAGCGTCAATTATGACGTCAAAATTTCCGTTGAAAAATAATGTAATCCACGAAAACTTATGTTCCACGATAACCCTTGATCGGGCTGTACATTGAAATGGAAAAAAACATTGCGGGAAGTATATAAATAAGATGTTTTTAAGGTATTTGACAGGTACTAGTTTTTAGGTTTTCTGTTCTATGGGAAAGTATCCATATGCATGGTCAGACTTTTTTCAATAACGATTTATATGCGAAGTACGAGACCCTTAATATTTTTTCTATGCAAAAAGGACTGAAAACATCGAAATCCTAAGTACAAATCGTACATACTCGACGTAGCTAACTTTATATCAATCATTTTCAACATTTCTGTAGCTGCTTTTCTAAAAAAGTGTTTTTTTTTATTAAAAAGAAAATGGATAATAAAGAGCGAATAATTTTTATTTATCCAGCCTTTTCTTTCTAAATACGCATGGACACGTCCGACTGCAATGATATTATAAAACAGTAAATTGTGTTGCTTTGATTTACCCATGATTCATGTCAATTTCTTATTTTTATATCTTGCATCATAAATGTTCGAAAGTAATAATATACAAACTTGTGGCGCTATACAGCTTAGGGACCGACCATTTAACCTGAAAGGGGGGGGGGGGGGTTATGGTTTTTTTTTTTCACGTGTATCAACAAATTTTTTTTTCAAAATTAACATTATTTTTTTGGGCAGAAAGCCTCCGTCAGAATTTTTTTTTCATCATTTTGGCACCAAAAATATTTTTTTACATAAAATCGGCTCCAGATTATTATTTTTTTTTTGGAAAAAAAAAACATACCCCCCTTTTAAGTTAAATGGTCGGTCCCTTATTCTAGTCGATTACCTTTTGCTCTATTGTGCATTTGAAGGTTGCCTTGCACGTTTCAAAATGTTAAATATTTGCAGGTATTTATTTGCTTACCACCCATGTCGGTACATCACCGGGGAATTCTGTCCATATTGCACTGGTAAATAACGGTGTACATGTCGAAATAGGCTGGAGTAATGGAGACGTTGCAACAGTAACAAGACCAATTCTACTTGAAGAAGGGGATAGACTGTGGATTTTGCACTACAGGCAATCGACTGAGAAAATTTATGCTAATTGGTCACAGTTTAGTGGAACTCTTTTACGAACAGTTGAATAAAACAATAAAAAGGCCAACGATGAGTACTAATTTTTTGTTATAGTCTAACGTCAACCAATATTGATGAATGCATCAAATGGTCGGTATATCAAAATCTTGCACGATTCACGCGTGTTGTAATTCTATCAGCTACTAAAAACTACTAAAAACTGGACGGTGGGAGGAATACATTTCTCTAATTCTTGCTGTTCTCGTCAATTTCAGGTCATGGGAGATCAAAATGTTAACCAACATGTGCGTAAAATGTTCTCGGTACTTCATTGCTTAAAAAAAATCAATTTTGACGTCAAATATATTTGCCGTTTTCCACCATGCTTGATGACGTCATACGTCATACTCAAAGAACACATGTATTTCAAATCATCAGAAAAGGCTGTCATTTTTGTCCAAAATCTCCTTGAAATCATTAGAAAATAAAATCCATAACCGTATCTCGTGAGACACGACATTTTTACACTGTCGATAATTAAATTTCAAATATTTTGAACGTTCGGCAAGACTCGTTTTAAAATTTGAAAATTTAACTACCTTAAGTGTAGAAATGTCGTTCCTCACCCGATGTATTTGTGAATTTTATATTTCTTCTCTCTAGAGAGAAGGTTGTTTTCGCTCAGTGATTGGTTGAAATTCACTTGTGACGTCAAATTTATTGCCGTCTTCCAACTTTGCCATTGTGACGCCATACGAATTTAATTCGTTATAACAAAAAGGAGAATTCGTTATAACAAATTAAAAAAAAATAGTTTTTAACGGATTTTTTAAATTGTGAGAAAAGATTAAATAAACTGAAATCACAACTTTCTGAATTCATTATAACAAATTTTGAAATATCAGAGCGCATTCCTGTGCCAATGAGATTTTTCCATGAAAAGCTTTGCTTCCTTTGCCAAAATATTACCAAAAATTGACGAAAATTTGTCGATTTTTGGTAAATCTGGAAAAGCTTTCGTTTTGTGTTTTTATGACTTAAATGCACCTATTTACTTGAGTTTTGATTTAAGCAATGTATCAACTGTGAAATACCAAATAAAGTTAAAAAAAATATGAAAAAGAAAGGGAATGGGGTAAATGTCAAGGAGACAACATCCCATATCCAGCTTAAAATGGCCAAAAACAAAGCATCTAGGCGTCACCGTACGGTCTTCAATACAGTGAGGAACCTCACACCATATAGCAAGCCCTAAATTGCCCAAAAAGGTAAAAAATTGAATAAATCAATGGAAACAAACCACATCCATTTTGAAAAAAATAGCTACTTCTAGGGGCTAAATATGCCTCTTATCGTACATACTCTTATTGTTACATGTATATCGCTTATAGGTAGCACGGTACTAATTATTTTTCCATAGGCGACAATAGTAA
>MJUU01029849.1:289-13026 GCA_002080025.1 Modiolus philippinarum
ATTATTATTAAGGTCTTTCACCACATGTGAAAGACCTTACTGTATTTCTTCTGATTATTATTATTATTCTTTTTTTTTTCCGCGGCCAAAAGAGTAAAAGTGTCGCAACATATCAGTTTGATACTTGGTCATATTATTCGGCTTAGTGAGGGGTCGAAGCCACTGACAGCCTGAAACCGATCTATTTTTAGTAACGGAGTTATCTCCCCAAAGACCGAAAACCTTGTTATCATGTTTGCTCAAAAACCGTAACCGATATCAAAATTCTGATGTGGGGAAAATGTTGGATTCATCCTCAGGATGTTTCGTTATGCGAAAAAAAAAATTTGGGGTCGCGACCCCGGTTACGCGTTTTTGACCCCGATTAATGCCGATTTCTCAAAGTTGTCGGATTTCAATGAAATTTGGTTTCCAGGTAGCTTTCATGGTCCTGATTACAAATATGGGGTCAAAGATTTTTTTTCATCCGCCATTTTCAAAATGTCCGCCATTCGAAATTTTGTTATCGCGATATCTCGAAAACTATAAAAAATTTGTGAAAACATTGTGTTGCAAAAATACTCCTCTCATAAAGATCTACATTTCTGGTTGGTCAAAAAAAAATTTTCGTCCGCCATTTTTAAAATGGCCGCCATTCGAAATTTTGTTATCGCGATATCTCGGAAACGATAAAAAATTTATGAAAACATTGTGTTGCAAAAATACTCCTCTCATAAAGAAATACATTTCTGGTTGGTAAAAAAAAATTTTCGTCTGCCATTTTCAAAATGGCCGCCATTCAAAATTTTGTTATCTCTATATTTCGGAAACGATAAAAAATTCATGAAAACATTCTGTTGCAAAATTACTCCTCTCATAAAGATCTACATTTTTGGTTGGTCAAAAAAAAATGTTTGGTGCGCCATTTTGAAAATGGCCGCCATTCGAAATTTTGTTATCGCGATATCTCAGAAAAGATAAAAAATTTATGAACACATTCTGTCGCAAAAAACTCCTCTCAAAAAGATCTACATTTCTGGTCCTCAAAAAAACATTTTCGTCCGCCATTTTAAAAATGGCCGCCATTCGAAATTTTGTTATCGCGATATCTCGGAAATGATAAAAAATTGATGAAAACATTGTGTTGCAAAACTACTCCTCACATGAAGGTCTGCATTTCTGGTTGGTCAAAAAAAATTTTCGTCCGCCATTTTCAAAATGGCCGCCATTCGAAATTTTGTTATTGTAATATCTCGGAAACAATAAAAAATTTATGAAAACATTGTGGGGCAAAAATACTCCTATCATTTAGATCTACATTTATGATTGGTCAAAAAACTTTTGTTTACATAACTTTTTTGACAAAAATAGAAAACAAAAACAAACTCTAACATGTAATCGTGGTGAAAACTGGTGAAAGACCTTGCAANGGTCGTAATTTGTTTATTATACCGAACAGACGTATTTCACATGCATTGCGTTTTTTTTACCCTCCTCCTGATTGTAATTATAGTTTTTGTAAAAACAATGCAGACAACTTCTAGTAAAGCGCTTAATTGATTTAAGTTTCTGGTCAAGCGCTCAGGTGATCACATAAGGTGAGATTCAAGAGGGTTGTCGAGGGTGATAATTTTAATGTCATATGCGACATCACGAATTGTCATATGTCATGTGATCAAGAATGATCCAATAGAAAAGTGTCTTAAAGAGTGAGGTATAATAATAGATTTTGTCCATGGCTTTTAGAAATTATAGAACCTTGACAAGGACAAAGTTCTGTGCAACTGAAGTTCTGCTCGTGACACGGGGATGTCTTGCTAGATAGACGATGTACGTACTGTCTCTTAAAAAATCCGAGATTTAGGGTATATTTACATCGGATCTGCCCCAATGAACTTGAAAGAGACTACTGATATATCTACTTGAGCTTCGTACACTAGAAGATCTTAGTTGCACATGATGAAGATGTACTTTTGAAATAAAAGCTATATGAAACACGTGGCGATTTTAACTTCCCAGTTGTGACCTTTCCTTTTCTAAACAACAATATGCCTACATCTCAAGCGTATGGAGCGTACATTTACTGTCTATGGCACGCCAAAGCCACAAAAATGAGATGGTAATGCTATCTTATTTGAATTTTTGTGGTTTTGGCGCAGATAAAATATCATTACCTCCTGAAAATTAAATATGGAAAAAAAATTAACATAGGCCTCTATGCAATAAAGAGATAAAACATTCTTTCCTGGAGGTAATAGGTAATGAAATTGCTTATCATAAAAGGTAATGGACTTGTTTATCTGTTAACAGGTAAAGAACTATCTTATGATGGATGTCCGATCCATATGTAACAATTTATTGTGCCCATTGAAGAACTTCCGTCGTATTACATGCAATTTCATTCACTAAGTAAACGATTCCTTGACTACAAACAACTAGAAGCTTTCAAAAATTGATATATATTCTTTAATATATATTTTATTAATTCCATAGATTCATTATCACTGTTAACATTCTCACTTACTTTTATCCAAGTGTTCTGTGAGAAACAAAATTTACTTCATGGTCTCGCACGTCGTTGAATGATATATAAATAAATGATTAAGATTTGATTAAGTTAGCATAGGAAAAGTACTGTATAAAACAAACTTTGCTTATATCCTACAAGAAATAGACAAAAGTTTGAAAGACTCCCATCCCCTTTCCCATTTATAGCTTATACAAATTAACAAGCAAACATGAGCTCAAAAGAGCTCTTAAACGTCTGATATTATAAAAACAAATAACAACATAATCCTAATAAATAAACACAAAATGTACAAACACAAAGACTGCCTCAGATACACATTCAATACACATGATTCTGATAAAAATAATAAAAAATATATAAAATATCTCAAATTTACGCTGCATATTCAATCTGACAATTACTTATTATAACAGTTACATAAATCAGATTATACAGTTTCCCACAGATATATCCTCTGATTGGTTGATATTAGAAAACAGATCATACATTTACTAGCCACAAAAATGAAGATAAAACTGTACTGACAGAAAATGTCATGTTATCTTAAGATAAAACATCATTACCACATAGATTTCATAGAGACCTATGTATAAAATATTTAAAAGTACTTATCAGTGGGTAATGATGAAACCTGAAAATATATGTCTGATAATGTGCGCCAAAACCACAAAAATTCAGATAAAATAGCATTACCTGAGATAATGCTATTTTATCTCATTTTTTGTGGCTTTGTCGTGCCTATATTGGCTTTTCATATTACTCGATTCCAATTCTGCTGATGAGTGGTTACTCCTTGAAAAACGTGTTCATTAACACGAAATTCACTGTTTTTCTGCAACTTGGATATTTATGTATTATGAAACCACTGGATATATGCCACTGCTGGTAGACTAGATGTTCCCAAGGATATTCACCAGCCCAGTACTTACCTTGCGAGATATTTACTGTTTTATCAAAATTCTAGCCCTTAGAATGTTAAGGCATTGTAATCGGTGGTTGTCCTTTATAATGGATTTGCCCTCCTATTTCGACATTTTTTGTAATGCTCATTACTTCTATCTATGTTTTGTATTATGGCTTTCTATAGTATTCGATTCAAATACTACTGATGAGAGGTTGCTCCTTGAAACACGTGTACAGCATAAGAAAATTCACTGTTTTTATGCAACTTGGGTATTTTTGTATTTATACAGTGAATTTTTGAAAAGCCCAAAAACTCTGTACCAAAAGCTGCCGAGTCAAGAGATTTTTTGTTACTTTCATTCCTCCAGAAATTCTATGGTTGTCACCATAACTTCATCGTGTTCCAGATCAAAGATTTGTATCTCACTATACAAATCCTTTTCCAGATGAAAACGGACAATTTCAGCTAGATTTCACGTCTTCACAGATTTGACTTGACCCTGGATTGACTCACTGGTAGTGTGATGGGCGCAGCTTGTGGAGCAGGACATTCCTACCGTTCCGGAGCACCTGATGTCAAACTTGTTTTTTATGGGAGTTCACAGTGTCGGTACTTTTTTGTTTTTGGTGTTGTCTTCTAAATCATACTGTTAAATTTTAGTTTTGTCTCCGTAAGTGAAGTTTGTGCCTATGATTTGTTCTTGTTAATGATTAAAAACTATCGTGATTTTCAAAAGTTTTTTTCAAATTTTTACCTTGGTACTGTTTCAGGGCGTGCCATGGATTTTTAATTGGTTTCTTATAAGGTTCATGTGTTATGAACTTGAGTTGCACAGAACTTTGTTCTTGTAAAAGTACCGGAATTTGTGAAGCCCTTTGTTAAAATCTGATGTCAACATGAATGACAATGACAATGAATCAGAATGATATGGAAAACTCGTATAGTACAAAGAGTAGTGATGATGATCTGTAAAGTGTAGGTTGGTGTGTCCAGTGTGTTCGGACGTGTACATGTTACTTTTTCTCCAAAAGAAAATAAATAAAAAAATATAATAAAAAAAAACGAACAAGAAATATATTATTATTTAAAAATGGGGATTCATTAATGTGTGTTCATTTCTATTCACTAAAGAAAATAAAATAAAAAAAAATATTTTAAAAAATGTGAATTTTTTTTCAAAGATTAAAAATATCATCCAAAAATATATGTAAATGCGTTTTTAACTTAAAAAACTTCCTGCCATATTGTCTGTGACCTTTTCGTGGTTTATAAGCTACCGGACGACATAATTCATATCGTCTAATTCACAAGAAAATACTTTTATGTATGCCAGCTCGAAATTCTGCGCTTTTAAGTCAATTTTATGGTCAATTATGAATGAAGTTGTCAGATGTATGACCAATAAAGTCTCGGTTTCATTTGACTAAAATCATCTATATGGTATGTCGTTGGAATTTATGTTAATCTCAAAGTTCAAAAGGTCAAGTTCATTTCACAAGCTGCTTATTTAGAGGGGAAGATGTGTTTTTGGACCTCGTTCATACATTCTACCCTGTGAATCGCTTTATGTAAAAAGATGATCTAAACTGTTATCAATGGTTTATAAATATATTATTAAAGACATGTATAACCATTAAAGAAAATTTTTAAGCTTCACATTGAAATTAATGATTGAAATCTTACCAGAATTTCAAAGTTTGACCTTTGACCTTCTTTTAAAAAGTCATGACCACTTCCCAATTTGACAAATAGTGAAAATGGATAGAGAACAAAATCACCTTGCAAATGATGTATAATGTAGCCTGATGTTAGGTGGGTGATTAGGAATTTGACTTCAGTTGCTCCACTATTACCTTATTTAACATGTAGATTACTACAATATCACTCTTTGCAATTTAGAACATGGTCAGACCTTATATTTGTCAATATCTTATACCTCTCTTATACCGACTGACAGAGAGGCATAAAATGAAGGCACATATAAAGTTTGACATGTTCTGAATCAAATAAAACCCGTTTCTAATTTGTTTCATGAATTTTTTATGCCCCCGCGAAGATAAGTCGGGGGGGCATATTGTTTTACCCTTGTCCGTCCGTTCGCAGCAGCGTACATAGTTTGTCCGAGCTGTTTCTCCTACAGTTTTATGGTAGGAAGTTTTTATTTTGCAAATCATTTAGGCATATATTGAAGATGTGCCTTTTGGTATTGATTTTGATATTGGTCTGTTTTTCCGGAAAATATACATTGTTGAACTTAGTCAATTTTTTAACGAATTTGACATAGAGGGTACACAGTTTGTCCGAGCTGTTTCTCCTACAGCTATTATGGTAGGAAGTTTTAATTTTACAGATCATTTTGGCATATATTGTAGATGTGCCTTTTGGTATTGATCCATTTTTTCCGAAAAATAAACGTTGTTGAACTTAAGTCGTTTTTTGTGATTTCTCATAGGGTACACTGTTTATCCGGCCTAGATCTCCTACAGTTTTTTTTTTATTTTACAGATCATTTGGGAATATATTGTAGATGTGCCTTTTGGTATTTATTAGGATTTTGGTGTATTTTCCCGAAAAATATACATTGTTGAACTTAGTCATTTTTTTAAATGAATTTGACATAGAGGGTACACAAGTTTGTCTAGGCAACCCTTCTACGGTTATTATGGTAGGAACTTTTTATTTTACAGATCATTTGTATATATATTGAAGATCGGTGCCTTTTTGATATTGATTTTTATTTTGGGGGAATTTTTCTGAAAAAATTTACATTGGTGAACTTTGTCGATTTTTTATTTATTATTTTTTTGGTGATTTTGACACAGAGAGTACACAGTCAAAATATAGTTTGCGGGGGCATCATATGTGTCTTACAGACACAAACATCTTAACTAAGAAACCACTTGTAAATCTGTACCTTGCGCGGGGCATTTCATCCTCCAGTTTTCAGTTCCAATTGGCTCAGCAGTTTCAGAGGAGGAGATCTTTGAGTGTGTTTTCCATTTGTCCAATGTTAAAACTGTTTCCCCTGGCGGCTATATAGGATATAGCACGGTCCTGAAAACACCTTTTTGCAAGGGATCATCTAAGGACTATTGTAGCCAAGTTAGGTTACAATTGGTTCAGTAGTTTCAGAGGAGGAGATCTTTGAATGTTTTTTTTCCAAAGGGTGCAATTTTAAAACTATGTTCCACATTGGCGGCCATCTTGGATATGGGACTGACCTGATCAACACCTTTTTTGCAGGGGACCAACAAAAGACTATTGTGATCAAATTTGGTTCTAATAGGTCTAGCAGTTTCAAAGGAGAAAATATTTGAATTTGTTTTGCCATAGGATCCAATGTTAAAACTGTGTTCCTTGCTTGTGACCATCTTGGATATAGCGCTGACCTGAAAACATATTTTTTTGCAGGAGACCATCTAAGGATTATTGTAGCCAAGTTAGGTTCCAATTGGCTCAGCAGTTTCAGAGGAGGAGATCTTTGAATGTATTTCCCATAGGGTCGAATGTTAAAACTAAGTTCCAAATTGGTGGCCATCTTGGATATACATGTAGGACTGCCCTGAAAAATGTCTTTTTTGCAGGGGACCAAGTTTTGTTCTATTTGGCTCAGCAGTTTCAGAGGAGAAGTCCTATTAATGTGTTTATAAAAAGGGTCCAATGCTAAAACTGTTCCAACTGGCAGCTATCTTGGATATAGCACGGTCCTAAAAATTATTTGCAAGGGACCACCTAAGAACCAATGTTACCAAGTTTAGTTCCAGTTGGTTAAAATGCTAAAACTATTTCCCCCCTGGCGGCCATCTTGGATATAGCACGGTCCTGCAAAAAACCTTTTTGTAGGGAACCATCTAAGGACTATTATGGCCAAGTTTGGGTCCAACTTGATCAGCAGTTCAAGAGGAGAAGATCTTTGAATGTGTTTTCCCATAGGGTCCAATGTCAAAACAATGTTTCCTGCTGGAGGCTATCTTGGATATAGAACACACCTGAAAAACACCTTTTTACAGGAGACCACCTAGGGACTTTTGTGGCAAAGTTTGGTACCTATTGGCCCAGTAGTTTCAGAGAAGATCTTTGAATAGAAAGTTTATACAGGACGGACAGACGAAAGATGAACGATGGATGCAAATTGATGGAAAAAGCTCTCCCTGGCATTAGCCAGATGAGCTAAAAATGTGAAATGCTCAAGACGATAATAAATGGACACAAAGTGATGGGAATACTAGTAGTTCACATAGATCCTTGGTCCAGGTGAGCTATGAAGGCTTAAGTGTTGGTGTAAGCCCATAACTGCTCAAACTCAAAGCTTTACTTCCAGTTTACATACAGTTGGTATGGCAAGTAATAAGACAGCATCAGCTTGTGATATGTCTTTTTAACAAGAGTGGACCCTAATAGACATCTCGTCCGTCCCTGCTTGGTCGCTAAAACAGTCATTTTCTACTTAAGAGCAACCTAAAAGCCAAATATCATTACCGCACCACTTACAGTAATTGAGAAACTGTTCTAATCAGAAATAAAGGGCTACGACCGCAGCATGTCGACCACTGAAAATTGAACAAGTGTAATTCAAAATAAATGTGGACACAGCAACGAGCTTGATGTATTTGATGTATAATAAGGAGCTGGACATACAGTAGGAAAAATAACAAGTGTGGACCCAAATAGATGTCTCGCCCGTCCCTTCATGGTCGCAAAATTGATGTGAATTCTCAAACTGACTAAATCAGAAAACCTAACATATTCGCTAGACTGTGAAATTAGGGTAAGTGACAAAAGCAATAGAGCAGACGGTCATGAATCACAAAAACTAAAATATCAGTGACCTACCACTGATAGATACTGAAACACCAAACATGTTCATTAGACCATGAAAATGAGGTCAAGGGCTAAAGCCAAACAGCAGGCTGTTATGTTCCATTTAAGACAAACCAAAATACCAAATATTATTGACCTTACATTAATAGATACTGGGAAACTTAACATGATCATTGGACCATGAAATTGAGGTCACAGACAAAAGCCATATAGCAGACTGTCATGTGCTACCCAAGACTAACCTATATATCAAATATCATTGACCTACCACTTATAGTTACTGAGAAAATGACCTTATCACAAGAACTGAACATGCTCACTAGACCGTGAAATTGAGGTCAAGGACAAAAGCCACATGACAGACTGTCATGTACTATCTAAGACCAACCAACATACCAAATATCATTGACCTACCACTTATAGTTACCTAGAAACTAACTAAGCACAAAAACTTAACATGTTCATTAAACCGTGAAATTGAGGTCACAGACAAAAACCATATAGCAGACTGTCATGTACTTCTCAAGACCAACCTATATATCAAATATCATTGACCTTATAGTTACTGAGAAAATGACGTAATCACTAAAACTTAACATGATCACTAGACCATGAAATTGAGGTCAAGGACAAAAGCCATATGACAGACTCTGATGTTCTATCTAAGACCTACCTAAATACCAAATATCACTGACCTACCCCTTATAGTTACTGAGAAACTAAACTAGGACAAAAACTTAACATGTTCATTGGACTGTGAAATTGAGGTCACAGACAAAAACCATATAGCAGACTGTCATGTACTACTCAAGACCAATCTATATACCAAATATCATTGACCTACCACTTGTAGCTAATGAGAAAATGACCTAATCAAAAAAACTTAATCTGAAAATTTACGCTGCCGCCGTACTATGTATGCATATGTCTCGCTTTCCGTGCCTTTCGTTGCGGGCGAGACAAACATCAGCACCTGTGATCCCTTGTTGATCAGAAATGGTAAGAGCTATGCAAAATTTGTTGACTTGGAACTAAAAGCTTACATCGAGAGAAATCCAAAGAACAAATCTGATGAAAATAAAAATTTTAGGTAATTTGAACAACTGTAATTATGGACCTGTTTGGCCCCGTACAAACAGTAACTGATACGTCAAATATGTCATATAGTACTTAAACCTTATGTTAAAAAGAATCCAAAGAAAAAAATCCGATCAAAATCTGATGAAAATTAAAGATTTCACATATTTCTAAAAATTGCAATTTTGGCCTCTTTGACCCTTAATAGATTTTGAAATTCGCCCCTTTTGGGCCCCATTTATCTCATGAACGGTACATGCAATGTGAAATCTGTTTGGAAATTTCCTAAGCAGCACTCTGAAAGAAACCCCATTAAAATCCGATAAATAATAAAGATTTCACTGCCATATAAGTGAAAATACCGAATTTAACCCTTTTTGGCCCCTTTTTTAAAAACGGGTGGTTCTCAATAACCAAAACTTATCAAAGCCTTCTTTTTTTGCCAAAGAACTTTGTGTTAAAATTTCATTAGGATTGATCAACTGGAACTAAAGTTATTGACCAAAAACAAAAGTGTCTACAGACGCCGACAACGACATCGATGACAGCACCATACCATTATACGACTGCAAAAAGTTTTGCGGTCATATAAAAACTTAACTATGTTCACTAGACCATGAAACTGAGGTCAAGGTCAAAAGCCATATGGCAGACTGACATGTATTAACCAAGACCAAGCTATATACCAAATACAATTAACATATCACTTGTAGTTATTGAGAAACAGATTTAACCAAAAAACTTAACCTAATCACTGGACCATAAAATTGAAGTCAAGGTCAAAAGCAATATGTGCTAACCAAGATCAAGCTATATATCAAATATCATTGACCTATAGCTGGTAGTTATTGAGAAACAGACTTAAGCAAAAAAACTTAACCTAGTCACTTGACCATGAAATTGAGGTCAAGATCAAAAGCCATATGGTAGACTGACATGTAATAAACAAGACCAAGCTATATACCAAATATCATTCACCTATAGCTTGTAGTTAATAAGAAACAGACTTAAGCAAAAAAAAATTAACCTCGTCACTGGACCGTGAAATTGAGGTATAGGTCAAAAGCCATAAGGCAGATTGACATGTACTAACCAAGACCAAGCTATATACCAAACATCATTGACCTATAGGCTCTAGTTATTGAGAAACAGACTTAAGCAAAACAAGATTGCTACACGTAGCAATGTGTCCCCCACTCCTGCAGTAAAGTGGGAGTGCAATGTGTTACAAGGTAAATGGAAATTTAGAGGTACTATTGTATTGCGTCCACGAAGTGAACCTGTCTTTAAGTCGATAAAGTTCCATAACTCAAAAAAAATTGTCGAATCAAAATGGCGGAATAATATGATCAAGTACATATGGTGGCAAATGATAATACAAAATTTCAGAAAAATCAGTTCAGTGGTTTCTGAGGAGTTGCATACACAAAGTGGACCTAAAGTTTTCCTGTGCTGTAGTATGCATTTAAAGTCGATAAAGTCCCATAACTCAGTAATTTTTTCAAATCAAAATGGCGGCATATGATAAACAACATAAGGTGGCAAACAACAAAGCAAATTTTCAGCAAAATCCCTTCATTGGATTTTGAGGAGTTGCTTCCAGAAAGTCTTCCTATTTTGTAGCATGCATCAAGTCGATAAAGTCCCATAACTCATGTAAAATTTTGCAAATCAAAATGGTGACAGGATATGATCAACTGCATTAGGCGGCAAACAGCCAAGCAAAATTTCAGCAAAATCCCTTAATTGGATAGTCTTCTCTATGTTGTAGTATGCATTAAGTCGATAAAGTCCCATAACTCCCGTAAAATTTGTCGAATAAAAATGGTGGCATAATATGATCAAGTACATATGGTAGCAAATCTTCAAACAAAAATTTCAGCAAAATCTGTCCTGTGGTGTAAGAGGAGTTGGGCCCACAAAAAAGTGACACACAGACACAGATCATTACTATGTCCCTCTGTCGCTTTGGGACAAAAACTTAACTGGTCACTGGACTGTGAAATTGAGGTCAAGGTCAAAAGCCATATGGCAGACTGACATGTACTAACCAAGACAAAGCTATATACCAAATATAATTGACCTATAGGTTGTAGTTATTGAGAAACAGACTTAAACAAAAAAATCAGAAAACGCACCGAAGATGCGAAAGCCGAGTTGCGAACATTTGTTATTTTCATAAGTACATCATCGGATAGGCAAATAGTTGCATATAAGCATATAAATTTTTATTTCAATCAGAGATTTATAATGGAACTTTTGAGGATGTTTGACTTTGTCCTAACTTGACTAAAGATTTGGCAGAGGTTATAATCTAGGCGATACATACTACTGATAACTGCATGAAGTAAAAACATTCCAAGTCCCTTTTCAAATAAAAAAAAAACTTTGGGCAAGGGTTCCCCTTTAAATTAAATTTTTTATTGTTGCTGAAATTGCATAAGTATGTATCAGAATGCCTATTTTTCTAAAAATTTCCGTTCTAGTTTGGTATACATGGCAACCAAAAGCTCCACTATCCATTGCAACTCATTTCAGACGACCTCTAAAAAAAATTGGGGCAGGGGTTCCCCTTATAATCCAGGTTATATAACATATTGCTGAAATCAAAACATTCCAAGCCCCCCTTTCAAAAAAAAAAAGAATGGCAGGGGTTCCCATTATAATCTAGTTTATACATATTTCTGAAATTGTGAAGAAATATATGAAGCAGGATTTTTTTTCAAAGATTCAGTGTTCTGGTTTGGTTTCCATGTTAACTGAAAGCTCCACTATCCATTACAACCCAGTTCAGACCACCATTCAAAAAAAATTTGGGCAGGGGTTCTCCTTATAATCAAGTTTATACATACTGCTGAAATCAAAACATTCCAAGTCCCCCTTTCAAAATAAAAATTTGGCAGGGGTTCCCCTTATAATCTAGTTAACACATGTTTCTAAAATTGTGAAGAAAAATATGTAGCACAATACCGTTTTTCTCAAATTCAGTGTTCTAGTTTGGTTTCCATGGCAACCGAAAGCTCCACTATCCATTAAAACCCATTTCAGACCACCATTCAAAAAAAATTTGGGCAGGGGTTCCCCTTATAATCTAGGTAATATGTATTGCTGAAATCAAAACATTCCGAGCCCCTCCTCCTTTTTCATAAAAAAAAAAATTGGCAGGGGTTCCTTTTATAATCTAATTTATAATGCTACAGAAAATATGTAGCAGAACACTTATTTATTTAAAGATTCAGTGTTCTGGTTTGTTTCCACGGCAACCGAAAGCTCCACTATCATTACAACCCATTTCAGACCACAATTTAAAAAAAATTTGAGCAGGGGTTCACAATATAATTCAGGTAATAGGTATAGCTGAAATCAATGATTTACAAAAAAATCAGAATACACAAATGTATTTTTTTCATCTAAGATTTTATTTCT
>MJUU01029849.1:23230-64638 GCA_002080025.1 Modiolus philippinarum
AACAAGAAAACACCATATAGATGGAAAGTTCAAGATGCTTTGTCAGTGCAGCTATATTGCTTCTCTGAAGTATATGGCATCCCTTGTATGATGGTTGCCCTATCAAATTTTCTAGAGGGTGCCTTATTTCCAAAAGTAATACATTTAATTTCATGTCGGGAATATGTATCAATTAAACATTAAAATCGCATTTAAGAGTTCATTTGACGGTTTAAAATAAAAGCCAGCACCGGATTGGTTCTAGGGGCTCTGTCTACAGAGATGACCAGTGCTGCCCCGTTAGTGGTTAAGATGCTGTCTATGCGTGGTAGTCACGTCATAATAAGGAAGCTAATACAAGAAAAAATTGTGGAAAATCGTCACTCTCCATGCAGGACAAAGATCCACCTCTATTTCTCGATAATAGAATAGACTGACTAGGATGGTATAGAAGTAAAACTTAAATTCCTGTTGCCCCCTTTTTGCATGGGCAAACAAAACTCGCTGCCTCTTTCCTTTTTATTGCTTTTTTTATTTTAAGATTTTATAATTACTTAATTGAATAACAAAATTACATATCTATGCAGTGCCAGCCTTAAAATGTTGTAAAGTTTTGTTTTTTTCTCTACCCATGTGAAATCTACCCCCGTAAATTGGGACTTAAAAGCACGAATTGTTGTGATTAACCTTAACATCGTTCAAGTCTAATTATTTGACCATACTCCAATTGATATATAAAAAATTAGAAAAATTATTGACACATACAGAATACATTCACAAAACAATTCAATTGCAAAATTAACTTTTAATCAACAACTGTAGAGATAATTCACATGGACAGATGAACACTTGCCAATACTGTTCCATATCAATTGTAATTAAAGGCAATTTTACAATTTTAAAGTGAATAAAAAGAGTGGAAAAAATTATCTCCACCGCATCCAACATAAAATCTTCCATATCTGATGCTGCGAATGAGAAAGATTTTTTTCTCTTCAAATCTTTGTCTTATAATTATATTGACATTGTTGACAACTCCTCCAACTTCTCCTTTTCTGTTGTCTTTCTTCTTTATTCTTCACACTCTTCATAATATAACCAATGACAACCTCCCTTTAATATTTTCAGTTCATCTTTTTCTTTTCGTATTTGCAATTTTTATTTCTATGAAAAACAACATTTTTTTCTGTATAAAAGGCAGGTATAAAATATGCTTACAATATTCAGAATTGAAAAAAAAGGTTTTGTGTGCATTCCAGTCATTTTCATGACGTCCACTAGTTCGAAAGTATATTTTTATAATACAAACAACGTCACTTACTTGTCCCAATTAAGAATAAACTATTCGCCAATTTTTTAAGATAATGCCACATTTCAAACATGAATTCAAAGAATTTCAATAAAAAAGGCATACATCTGAGATGTTTCAATGTCAGTATTATACTATTTTATTTCGTCTGTCGAAAATAAGACCCGGCAACTGGATTGGGGTCCGGTGATTCGTCTACAGAAAGACCAATGCTTGTTAGTCAATCCGCTGTCTTTCCGGGATGGTCAGGTGATAATACAGAAATCGGGCTCATCCTTAAGCCGTGATTGTTTGCTAATTTTAAGTTTTGATACTTTTCCAATCACTTGTTGCAGTAAGTACAAGCATTCTTATATTTTGGTCAATGCTCCTCAACAGTGAAATAACCTTAAGCTTTGGACGAAAATCATCACCTCACATACAAATACAATGAGCCTCATCCACAACAATATGACTTTCCAAGTTAGATGCATGAAAATATCTTAAAACCGCATATCCGGTACATTTTCTTGATGACAAATAAAAAAACGACCCCAAACTAGGGTACAGCAGCCTTCTTCGTAGACAAGATTTGACAAAAAAATGTCATCTACATTGACAAAAATACAGCTTAGCTTAGCCTGCTCTTCTATAATAGAATTTAAAAGCGACACAATTATTATTTTCAAAATACAAGAAGTAAGAACCGAGAAATAATACGGAAGAATTTTCCAAATAAATGACTTTCGTATTCGTTAGGTTAAACTGACACAATGTCGAGGTTTTCAGCCAAAGAGTATAATGCATCTATTTGTTTTGGTTTCAAACTAGTAAAGGCTCTTTTCTTGTAGTTATTTAGTTGAAACAAGGCTCTCTTCAAAATAACTTTTCCAAAAAAAAAAAAACTTCAGGTCGTGGTGACCTGCGCCATCTTATTAACAACTTGTAAAATATAGAGGTCGGTATGAGCATGAGAATATTACCATATATATGGAAATCTTCATTTGCCAATAAGTGAAAATTTTGGATTACTATATACATTCAACTTTTGAATGTGAAAGTAGTCAGACAGCATTAAATGGCTTAACTAATCATTGCTGCATGTTGCAAAATGAAAATATTCGCTCTATATTAGACGTATAAATTAGATTACTTCAGTCGGTCACATCTACCTTTTTACACATTCACATCTTTTAGGTCTCCTTGTTTGAACAGACTCCAAAATAGATAATCAGAAAATTTATTGACACCTACTGGATACATGCATGACACTATTCCATAGCAAAAATAAAACTTTTAATCAACACCTGTAAGGGTAGTTCACATGAACAGACGAACAAATAAATACTGTATAATCATTTATTTTGGTGGGGATAATTTTTTGTGGAATTCATAGTATATTAAGTCATTTATATGACTGCAATTGAGTTTGTGGGGATTTAATTTCGTTGATAACTCTTACCCACGAACTAATCGAAATTTAATGAGAAATGAATATTTCTGCTTTTACAGTATTTGCCAATATTGTTCTATATCAATAGTAAGATTAGTTTTTCCAAATAAAAAATGATATGCAAACACAAGAACAACAGTAAAAGAGAAACACCAAAATTGTAATAATAAAAATTAAAGGCAGTGTACAATAAAGTAACTAAAAAGGGTGAAAAGGGTTACCTTTACCACATCCAACATAAAATTGCATTTTTTCGTATAAAACGCACGTATAAAAATATACTTCCGATGTCGAAATTCGAAGATTTTTTATCTGTGCATTCCGGTGTCGACGTCATATTTCCTTGACGTCCACTAAGTAGGAAGTAGATTTAAGAATACAAAAACATATAACTTACTTGTCCAAAACAAGGATAACCTTTTTCTCAAATTCTTTAGAGAATGCCACATTTCATCAAACATGAAATCAAGAATTGCACTATACAGGCGTACCTCGGAGATGTTTTCTGTAAGTATTAAACAATTTTATTTCGGCTGTTGAAAAAGACCCGGCATCTGGATTGTGGTCGGGGGATTCCTCTACAAAAAGACCTATGCGATAACGTGGATTGTTAGACAATCCGCTGTCTTTGTAGGGTGGTTAGGTCATAATAGGAACAGCCAGGCCCTACACTAATGTAGGAATACTATTTGGAGAATCGCAATGCTACATAAGGATTGACTACCTCCTACATTTCTCGATAAAAAAGCATACTGAGGATTCAAATTTTCCCGCCCTTAACAATTTTTCCCTTTTTAGCTCACCTGACCCAAAGGGTCAGTGTGAGCTTTTGCCATCACTTGGCGTCCGTCGTCCGTTAACTTTTCACATTTTCATCTTCTCCACTGAAACCACTAAAGCAAATTTCAACCAAACTACAGGAATGATGTACTTAAGGTCCTTTACAAAGATTGCTCATTTCGTTCCGATCCGATAATAAACATGGCCGCCAGCGTGGAACTTAGGTTTAACATTGGACCCTTTGGGGAAAATCACATTTTCATCTTCTCCTATGAAACCACTGAAGCGAATTCAATTAAACTTTACAGGAATAATGTTCTAAAGGTCCATAACAAAGATTGGTCATTTCGTTCCGATTCGATAAAAAAAAATAGCCTCCGGCACCGAACTTAGTTTAACTTTGGACCATATGGGAAAATCACATTTTTATCTTCTTCTCTGAAACCACTAAAGCAAATTCAACCAAACTTAAGAGGAATTATGTACTAAAGGTCCTGAACTCCAACTGCTCATTTTGCTCCGATTCGATAAAAAACATGGCCACCAGCACGGAACTTAGGTTAAACATTGGACCCTTTGGGAAAAATCACATTTTCATCTTCTCCTCTGAAACCACTGAAGCAAATTCAATTAAACTTTATAGGAATGATGTACTAAAGGTCCATAACTGAGATTGGTCATTTCGTTCCGATTCGATAAAAAACATGGTCGCCAGCACCAAACTTAGTTTAACATTGGACCCTATGGGAAAATCATATTTTCATCTTCTCCTCTGAAACCACTGAAGCAAATTTAACCAAACTTAAGAGGAATGATGTACTAAAGGTCCATAAAAAAGATTGCTCATTTTGTTACGATCCGAGAAAAAACATGGCCGCCAGCTTGGAAAATCTGTTTAACATTGGACCCTATCGGAAAAATTTTCCCTGAAACCACTGAAGCAAATCCAACAAAACTTTACAGGAATGATGTACAAAAGGTCCATAACAAAGATTATTCATTTTGTTCCAATTCGATAAAAAAAACATGGCCACCAGGGGCGAACATAGTTTAACCTTGGAGCCTAAGGGAAAATAACATTTTTGTCTTCTCTAAAACCACCAAAGCAAATTCAACCAAAGAGCAAGTTGAAGTAAATGTATAGAAGGTCCCTTGCATAAATTACTCATTTCAATAGGTACCAATGGATGACATAGCTATACATTAGAACCCTTGGGTAAAAAACATAATTTTTGGTCATGCATGGCATAGTAAATGAAAGTGACAATAAAAGTCCGAAACGATCAAAGGAAGAGACCAGTAAGGAAAATCCGTATAACATTCGACTAAATCCGGGAAACACATAGTAACATTTTGTCAGGTGATCGATACATGCTAAGTCTCTGAGCCTCTAGTTTCATAGAAATCAAAACCATGCCCGTTCAACCTTATTTCTTATGTATACCCCGCTTCCCTACGGGGATAGGGATATACTGTTTTCAATCTGTGTGTGTGGGTCCGTCTGTAACACTGTCTGGTCACATTTATCTCCGATATGGTAAAAGGTAGATATCTTAAATTTTGTCACAAGCTTTATATTGTCATGCCATCTTGTGGGATGCGTTTTCAGACCAATCGGGATACTTTTTGTGTACCGACTTAGTAAATTTTGACACCTGTAGCAATATAGGGGAAATTGTTCGTCAGAGTTTTCTCTGCAGTGTTATATGATACAGATCTAAAATTTTGTCACAAGCTTTGTATAGTCATGTCATATTATGGGATGTGTTTTCAGACCAATTGGGATACTACTTCCTGTTTACCGACTTAGTCAACTTTCACACTTATAGCATTATAGAGTAATTTTTCGTCAAAGTTTTCTCTGCAGTGTTATATGATACAGATCTGAAATTTTATCACAAGCTTTGTATAGTTATGCCATATTGTGGAATGCTTTTTGAGACGAAACAGGATACTTCTTCCTGTTGACCGACTTTGTCAATTTATTATTAAAGAATAACTTTTCGTCGCATTTATCTCAGCAAGGGTATAAAAGTACAGATGTGAAATTTTGTCGGAAGCTTTGTATAATTATGCCATATTGTGGGATGCGTTTTCAGACCCGTTAGGATACTACTTCCTGGTTACCAACTAAGC
Source organism: Modiolus philippinarum (assembly GCA_002080025.1). NCBI lineage: Eukaryota > Metazoa > Mollusca > Bivalvia > Mytilida > Modiolidae > Modiolus > Modiolus philippinarum. The sequence goes on from MJUU01029849.1 coordinate 28,867, forward strand.
AAATGTTTTACATTTGTAGCATTAAATCGTAGTTTTGAGTTTGTCAAAGTTTTTTCTGCAGTGTTATATTTTCTTGATTATATCAATGTATGATACTTGTATTGTGTCTAAATTTGAACTTAACATACTGATTCAGGGTTCAATGAGCGGGGGTATAATTGGCCTCCATTCGGCGACAGCTCTGGATTTGTGTGTGTGTGCTATTAGTCTTGTGATTAACTTAATTGGTTTTCCTCTGCATATAACACAAATATAATTCCACATACTCAAAACTTAACACAGGAAATAAAAAAAAATACTATTTAACTATGTTCATAATTTTTTTCTGTCAGCTCTGGCCTTGCCCATTTACTAGGTTGCTGTGGTCTGGTGCTTTATTTGAAGTAACCTTTATTGATGTTATATAACTTTTTATGAATTTAGAAGTGTTTTGGTGTGTGTCCGTTTGGGAAGTAGACATTTTATATAAAAAAATGTGTTCTCTAAAACTGCTGGAAAATTTAAACATGCATCACATTCAGTACTGGTATCAAAGCAACATAAAGAATTAGTGACAATTGAAGGGAGTCGAGCTATTTATACACTGTGTACCTGAGCAACAAATGCAAGTGTTTTTTAATGTTTTTTAGGCACTTTGAAACGTGTCCAACCAAGTAGCCCTATACAATACTTATGGTGATGAATGTTATATTTGGTGACCCTAGGTAGCAGAGTTTTTAAGGAAGTTAGTTTTCCTGTACACTAGCTGTCACTTCGTGCCCAGCTTTGAAAACCACAAAGCAGGTGCACTCGACTTGTAACCGTATGTTATGTGGTACTTACTTCATTTAGCTGCCCACAATTGGGTAGTTGTCTCTGGACTTTTGGGCTTCTTCCACTGCTTAAGATGACCACTACCATACAGTAATATAGTGAAAGTGAAAAAGCGACCCAATTATAGTTTTCGAAATACAAAGAGCAAGAACCGAGAAATAATATACAGAAGAATGTTAAAAATTAAGGACCCCCCGCAGCAGGTAGTTAAAACAGACATAATGTCGCGGTTTTCAGCCATTGTGTATAATTTGGTTTAAAAATACCGAAGTTGCATTAAAAACAGTTAATTTCGTTATGCTGTACACGTGTTTCAAGGAGTAACCTCTCATCAGCAGCATTAAATTCAAATAATATGGAAAGCCATAATCCGAAAGTAGTAAAAAAGAAGTGCTCATTTCCAAAAATATCGAAACAGGAAGCCAAATCCAGTACCAAAGGACATCTACCGAGTGCCATACACAAAATGAAGCCTTAGTATTTTTAATTGGTTTGAATTTTGATAAAAACAGTAAATTTCTATAATACGCAAGGTAAAATTTTCGTGTCAGACAAGTATGACTATTGGGCTGGTGAATACCCTCGGGGACCTCTGGTCCACCAGCAGTGGCATCGGCCCAATGGTTCAAAATACAAAAAATACCGAAGTTGCATGAAAAACAGTTAATTTCGTTATGCTGTACACGTGTTTCAAGGAGTAACTATTAAATGAGGTTTTATTGTCGTGATTTAGTTGAAATAAGGCTCCCTTCAAAATATTTACCCAGTTTAAACTTTTGAAAAGATGACCTCCGCCGTCTTAATTACAATTACACCTAGTGAAATATAGAGGTCGCTCACTATGATTCGTTTTACCATACCCATTGCACATTTAAATATGAAAGAACTCAGAAAGCGTTAAATTGTCACATGTTACAAAAATGAAAATTTCCGCTTGAGAATAGATGTTTAAATTAGATCACTCAGGTCAATCACATCTACGTATTAGACAATTTCATCGTCTACTGGAATGAAATTTAAAATATGCAATGAGAGACATTCTTGCAAATTAATTTTCAAAACTGGTTAAGATAACCTTAAAGCACGCATGACATCCCTCTAGAGAGGGTTACTTATCAGATACCTCTAAAAGTTTCTTTTTGCAGAGAAAAACACTTAATACCTGCCCAAATCTTTTTTAACATTGAATGAAAATTTAAGAAGAATCTTGGAACCCAAGTTATGTTCAAATATGTATAGAAAGGCTGCAAATGCATCATTTTAGGTCCATTTTCTTTTTCTGCAATAAAAGTGTAATGTTTAATTTCCTCATTTTTCCATCCCAAAATAAAATTTGAAAAATAACTTATTTACTTCATTCATCAACTTTTGATGTATATTAGGTAATTATGTCAGAAGATGAATTAATTTTGGCAAAGCTGATGTTTTAATCACTGAAATTTTCCCTAGGAGTTAAAGTTTCCTGTGCTGCCAGCTTTTTTTTTTATTTTGACATGTCTTTTAACAAGTGAAAAAAGTTACATCCACCGCATCCAACTTAAAATCTTTTCATTGTTGATGTAGTTAATGAAAGGTTTCTCTCTACAAATTTGTCTTTGATAATTTTATCCACCTTGTTGACAATTCCTCTATTTCTTCTTCATATATTTTTGACTTCTCCTTTTTCAGTTGCCTTTTCTTCTTTATTTTTTTGAAAATGGTATTAACACTGTTCTAAATCTCACCAATTGCAACCTCCCAGAAATATTTTAAAGTTTTCGCTTTTCCCTTTGTATTTCTAACTTCTTTCTATCGATAAAATCAGTGTATAAACATATAAGAAATATACTTCTAATGTTGCGATAAGGTTACGTTTATTGTACATTCCATTGTCGATGTTTTAATGTCCTTGATTCCACTTGGGCGGAAAAAGATCGTAAAATCGCTTATATTGTTTGAGTTTTGTTGCAAAGTCCTATATATCGATATCGTAAACTAAATGTGGTGCCGTGACAAAGGAAAATAAAAATAGGTAAACAAAAATCGAGGAGAAATGGACATAGATGTGTAGTGACAAAAAGTTTGATCATGGAAATGATGAATTCAGAGGACTTCTACAAAGTGCAGCCGTGCTGATTTTTATAGTAATTTGATAGAAGAAAAAGACAATAATGAACAAAATTCTAGATGTTAGGGGCCCAGAGGTTTGGAAGAACAGATAATTTTATTTTTATTTAATTAGGAATCCAAATTAGACAGATATAATTTCAATCAAAAGTTTAAATCAAAATTGTTTAATTGTCCAATTAAGTAATCGAAATGTGAAGATCATTATGTTTTCAGCATTTTACATGACGCCATGCAGGATTGTCTTCTCCTCAATTCTTTAGAAAATACCCTACCTCTTACATGTTACACAGGTAGTATTAAACCAATGAATTTGGTCCGTCGAAAATTAGACTCGACACCTAGATTAGTTCCAGGAGATTCGTCTATAAAGTAAACCAGCAACACCCCAATGTTGTGCATGTATATGGTTTGTCTCCTATAATTCTAGCAATATTTTTAATGCTTTCGGCAATTTCTTCATGAATCTATTTTTAACTTCTTTTTCTTGCCTTTTCTTCTTTATTCTTGATGGTTGTATTGATATTATGTATAATATCATGAAAAACAACGTCCTTCGAGTATTTATCAATTTCTTTTTATTCCTTTTGTATTTGTGACTTCTTTTCTTTAAAACTGTACTTTATCCATGTAAAAACATGTATGGATTATACATATAATGTCGAGATTGAAAATAATTTTTGGTTATTCCATTGTCAACGTCGTATTGTCCTTTGCGTCTGTTTTAGCTGGAGAAGAATTATGAATACAAAAAACGTAAAACAAACGTCATTACTTTTGAGAATATTGTTTTTATATCGATATCGTAACCATATTCGGTAAACCCGATGAGGGCAAAATAAAGATAAGCAAAATCGATGAGAAAAGGAAATCGATGTGTAGCGACATGTGAAGAAAATCGAGGAAATGATGAAGTCTGAGGACTCGTACCAAGAGCAACCATTTCTGGCTCATAATAATCTGATGGAAGGAAAAAAAAACACTCATGAAAATTCTACATTTGAAGGACCCGGAGATATGGAAGAAGAGATTATTGATGCAGAGGAGTATACTTTGAATATAGCAACACATATTAGACATAATTTTATTTTTAACCAAAGTTAAAATCAAGTAATTTAGAATTCAAACACATCGTTCATTTTTAAGATTTCTTCAGAAAATGTTACAATTTTCGGCATCTGACTTGACCCCATGCAGGATGATCTTGTATAGGATGCAAATTTACCTCCCCTTGCGAACTTCTCCATTTTTCATAGCCGACTAATTCTTTTGGAATATATTTTATATAGTTTATGAATCTATGACCTTGTAAAAGTTCGGTTACTTTTATTGTACGTGTTCCTGACATGAAATTTAGTTTTTTATTTAGATGTATCATTTGATAAAGTAACACGACATGACATCATCGATCGTTGTCGGAACCTATATGATAGAACAGTATTGATAGATACACACTGCAGTATGAAAATGAAATAAAAAATGGTTCAACGAGTGGGGTTACAAAGGCCATTTTTGCTCACACTCCAGCATTAAGAGAGGAATCGTTATTTTATAAATAGTTTTGACCATGAAGTTCATGGAGAACTGAAAGACAGGGGTGACACTTTTTAATATTATACATTTCTATTACAAATATAAGATTTTCTCTGGTGGCTGCTTACTGGCCACATTAGGATAACCTACATTCTATGAAAATCTTCTTGAAAAACATATCAAAATTTGAGAATACATCAATCATAGCTGTTGGTGATTAAAACAAAGAAGATATATTGCGACACAAAAAATATAAACACGAGAACAACGCAAAAGCTAAAAAAAATGTAATGTCAGTTTTGGATTTACAGGATATGTTCAGACAGTGGAACCCGGACATATACCACTTTACATGGAGGGGACATGGTACACTAAGTCGACAAGTATTTTTCTAATATCACATAAAGAGTCTTTTTTTCAGGGTCTATTATTGGTATAAGGTATAAGTCTGATAGTTTTCATGTTATTTTAGAACTGAGGATGAAGAGAACGGTCGAGGTATTTGAAAATGTCATAACATTCTCCCTTCGTTGTTTATCCTCGGTGATTCAGATTTTGTACATTAATTATGACTTAACAAAACAAGATTTGCAATCTTTGTAGATAAAAATTGGGTCAATTAAAAAATGTTGAACAGTTGGATTCATTAAGTGTATTAGATTACAAAATACTTATGTAACTATTAATTTATTTTCTGTATATGTTTTAGAAATAGCAAGCATCTTTCGACCAATCATCCTTTCAATCCTGCTTTTCTGAGGTGAGCTTAAGGACTCGTTTGTTACTGAGGGTTTTTTCATATTTTTTTCAATTTATATGATTTCTTTAGATTTTATTGAGCTTAAGGTTGAGTTGAAAGGTTCTTTGTCGATGCCTCTGCTGGTGAAATGGTAGTAACCGAGGGTATTCATCAACCCATCTGTCAGTACTTTAGTGAGCTGTCGGGCTCGTCCCCAGTTGGTGGATAGGGGAATGCAATATTTATTCAAACAAAAATACGGAAAGCACAACCACGACTCATTGTATACAAGATGTGCGGAGATACGCCACACTCAACACAGTATAAAAATCCCTTCCGATTTTACCAAGTGCAGCCTTTCCAGGACAATAGCAAAGTTTTATGATTTATCAATTTTCATTGCACAAATACATAATGATGACATGGTGCATGAAGACGCACGTTCAGTGTTGTATTTAAATTACACCTCATACTTTTCAACTGCAAAGTATCAAATAGAATCATGAATGCACGTAGGTGCACGACAATTTTAACTTTTACTTGTTTTTGTAGTTTTCTTGAATTTTCTTCTTAGTTAATGAGAATTAGTGGCCAAAGCGCCGCAACTCCAAATAATTTTGAACCAGTTTTTCCTTAGCTCTCAACTGAACTGGTAAATGGGAAGAAAAAAATAACCGGAAATGGAAAAATGGTAAGTTCTTAATGACGCGAATATAGCCTTAATCTAAATGTTTGGGGATTAAAAGTTCTATTTCTTATTATTGAAGCAGATATCGTTCTTTTTGTACCGTTATATTCAAGGAATGCGAACATTCAATTTTTTCGCTGGAGTACCTAGACAATATCCAAGGCTAAATTTCCTGTCCTTACCGATTTTGTGCCCTTTTTCAGTGACAATAAAGACTCGTTGCCGCAGTTGTCTCCTCCACTTTTTTCCTTCTGGCTTATTGAATTGATTACTTTATTCTCGTACTAATATAGCTAATTTGTTGTTCACTCTACGGACCTCCGCATCATCTCTGTGGTAATCCTTACTGTCAGTGGCTCCAAAATTACGAAATTACTCGAGATCCGGCAAGACGATGTGGGTGATTTTGGTTAAAAGGTTGCCTAATTTGTATTATCTAGGGGTTATTTTCAGCAAATCTGAAACTGATTCAGGACATTGAAATGAAGGTTTCAATTACTTCCGTAAAAAATTAGTACAATATGAGAAGTGAAGTTTCCAACGCTGACTTATTCCAAATATATTGCCTTTCTGTATAAATATAGCAGTTGACATCCGTCTGTGTTGTTGACCCACTGACAAATTCCTCAGAGCGCCACACTTCCAGCAGGAAAACTTGAAATTTTATTCCAGGAACAGGTACTTCTGAGATGTTACAAGCGAAGTACAATTAAGGTAGATAGACAGTAATATTCATATCAATGAGATTTTTTTAAAAGTCGGCACAATTGAAGAACCAATCCTATTTACTCGAAATCTGTAATAAAAAGTATGGATCACCATACTTCCTCTTTCTAGAAATTAGATCAAAGTTTGCCCATTTTTAGCCATTTTTTTACTTAAATTAACATAGAATGCACGGGGGAAATATGGACAGGCATTTTTTAGCTGAATAGAAATGAACTTTTTATCCATGAGAATTTGATGTATTTTTGTGAACATATAGTTTGATGTAATTTATTGGTTATAATAAAAATATGTATATGTCACCATACTTTTAACGGAGATATTTTACAAAGTGCCCGGATTTAACATCATTTCCGGGAAAAGGGAGTTAATTCGCGGCAAAGTAAACGAAATATGACGTTTCAGATCTGTCATTTAATTATGACGTCACAAAGGAAAAGCCGTCAAATCACTGTTCCGGCCCCGAAATCAAACCTATCCCGTATCCGACTCTTTTTTTTTCTAATGCGCGATTGAATTGCACAGCGCAACAGTGTCTATCTACCTTAATTGGTTGGTTGTTTCATTCTGAGAGGAAGACACGACTTTTTGTAATTGCCCTTGGAAAAACGAGAGATTGGCAAGGGCGGAATATGCTTTCCCTATGATTACCACTCATTCTGTAAGCAATATTTTAGTCATATCAAGACAAAACAAGTTAATCAATTCAAAACATTATGAGTTAAAAAAGAAATAAATAAAGGTGGGAGGGACAACCGGGGTAACGAGTTAAAAGGAGAGAAATAGTTAGTGGGTATGAAATTTAGCCAACCTCCATGGAGATAAAAGAGACTCGTATTTTTCTCCAAAAAAAAAAAAACAGACTGCGTGGTTTTCGTAGAGAGAGCGTATTTTTGTGTCCTTAAAAATCTCTCCCTTTTTAAAGGGCAATCACAAAAAAGTCGCTGCCCCGTCTCCTTCTATTTATTTTTATTATAAGATTTTTAAACTTATTTGACATTGCACTGCTATAGCAGCTGCACTGTTCATTTTTAAATAAAACTCTTAACTTAAAATCAGTTAAGTGATTGATTGATTGATTAGTAAGAGTGTAACGTCCAGTAAGCAATATTTCATTTATATCAAGACAAGTTAATCAATTAAAAAAATGTAGGTAAAAGAAGAAAGAAATAAAGATGGTAGGGGCAACTAGTGATTGTCAATGGAAAAGGGGAGATGTGGTAGGGGCAGAAAGTTTAACCTTCTGTACGAGATCCAGGGCGTCTGCACTTCTTAATAAATATCGAAAGGGTCTTTATACTGCGTTGCAAATTGCCCTTCTCCACAGTTTGGGTACAAGGGTTCGTGAAGCTTTCTGAACTTTGACCTGAATACCCCACAGAGACAGGGCATTCCCCTATCTACCTAACGGGGACGCGCGCGGCAGTTCTGTAGTCGAATCCCCTCAAATTCGATTTTTTTTAAAACTTGTTTTAATTGCACCTCCAAAGACACATTTGAGAGTCGAAAGCAGTATCAGTATGGCTGTGAAGGGGAGAAACCCTATCTACACAATCAATTAATCACATAATCATATGGTTTACTTATTTCTTTTCTTGAACCAATATCTTTTTAGTTGTTTGAAATCTTATGAAATCACAAGATAGTTGTTTCAGACATCTTTAATATATTTTTGGCTCTTCAAGCATTATTGAAGAGGTGTTGAGAATGAATGAATCTGGTGTTTAATTGATGTGATTATGTTTTCCACAGTTTCGGACATAGATCCTGATGGTCTTCTTTCTTTTTTTGGCTGCTTTTTAAGTATTTCCTTGGATAATGCTTATTTGTGAATTGTTTTTCATAAAATTCTCGAGAAAAGATGCATCCACTCGGGTCAACATTTGATCTGTGAAACAAGATTGAAACCAAATTTAGTTTCAAAATTAATGTAAAAGGGGACTTCCATTTGATTTTTGGGAGGGGCTCTGGTGATTTTGCCTCCAAAAATTATTTATTTTCTCTTGATTAAAAATTATCGAAGTTATCTTTTCGTAATAAAAGCACCTTTGTCATATCAATTCAAAAATAAATTTATTTACATGCAAGGAGGGACATAATATTATTCCCTCCCCGAAGAAATCATGTGGTCTAACAAACAATTCATTTATACAACATCATACATATGTTCCCTTGTAATTTAACTTGTCAAAATTTTAAACACCGAAGGGAAAATCTGTCCATCTCTTATTGCGTATTTAATGCTGGTTAATGTTAAGAAAACAGACACCATTTTGGGTAATATTGGAAGTAAATTGATTGATAGCTGGATGTACGAAGAAATAAAGTCAATGAAATACTAAATTTCATCTTTAAGATAGGTGGACACCGCAAAACATCATCGGTGTGTCTTATAAAGTTCGATGTTCGGAAAACAAATTTTCCCTTGCGGAAAATCACAATGCCATCTGCTGTATAAAGAAATTTTATGTAATTTAAGGAAAAGTCTCCTCTTGAGGCGGCATAGAAAACTAAATTTCCTGCCCCTACCAATTATATCTCAATACCCCGTTTCTGAGTGTTATTTTTGTTTTTCCTTCTTTCCATTGTTTCAAATTGGTGGACGTTTTGTCCCAGTACAGTTAAAATAATGCTCACTAGACGTCAGTTAGCAGTGAAGGATATCAGAAATTGCACATGAGACAAATTCTTTACAGAAGCATGGTAAAAAAAACATTGGAACAACATTTTTGTTGTTGTTCGTCATCTTGAAGCCTCCATTTGGCCTTTAACAATGAGTTTTGCTCATACCTCATGATTAGTTCAAGATGATGGCTAGCACAGGTTTTAACGGAATCCATTGCTAATTGTCAAACAATGTAATGTAACATCAATGTCTTATTAAGCATATGGATGCAAACTAGTCAACAAATATAAAATTTATTGCATGGCAAAGCGCTTTTACAATCACTGTCATCTGTTCCCCGACAAATGCAATAGCATCCTAAACTAGTTGACAAATACAATATATAGACAAACACAAGGCGCTCATCATGTCAAGGTCCTCGGTAAGCAATACACTTTTTTGAAATGCCCTTGCATGGAATGTTTTAACATGAGATATATGAAAAGAAAAAAAAAATCTATGGCAAGAAATAGACGCTATTGAAATGGATATTAAATTTCATTTGACTAAACAAGAAGCTCTCCATGGCCTGTATTGCTAACCATGGCTGACATGGAGATGAATAGCATTTCCAATAGGATTCAATGTCAAACTTTGCACCTCGCTGATGGCAACCTCGGATTGGATGCAGACCTGCCAGACACAAATTTTGAAAGGCACCACTCAAGGACTGTTGTGATCAATCAATAACGAATGTTATGGATTAAATGCACATGAGACAAAGTCTCTACAAATATATGGTAAAACCAAGCAATGGAACAACGCTTTTATTGTTCTTACTCAACTAAAGCTCACTGTAAGACCTTCAACAATTAGCTTTGGTAAAACTGTCTTTAGGGAACAACTAAAGAGCACTCTGACTAACTTTGGAAATTGGACTATTTAGTTTCTGAGAAAATCTTTTTGAATATGTTTTCCATGGATCCAATGTAAAACTATGATCACTATTTGCGACCATCTTGGATTAAGTACAAACCTGCCGGATACGTTATTTGGAAGAGACCATCTAAGTACTATTGTGACTCAGTTAGATTCTAATTGGACAAGTAGCTCCCGAGATATTTGAAAGTATTTCGATAGGGTACAATTTTGAAGTATGTTCCCTGCTGGCAACCATCTTTGAAATAGAGCAAACTGAAACACGCCTTTTTTGCAAGGGACCACCTCGACTGCAATTAGCCTTGCAGTTTCGGGAGAAGATCTTTGAAAGAGTTCCCAAAGGGTCGACTGTTACATTTTTTTCCTTGCTGGCAGTCATTTTAAATATAGCGCGGACGAAATAAAAAAAAGTGGCCAAGTTTGATCACATTTTGGCCCAGTAGTTTTAGAGAAGATCTTTGAATATATTCCCATCGGGTCAAATTTTAAACTGTCCCCTACTGTCGGTCATCTTGGATATAGCATCAAGATGAACCAACCTGAAGAACACTATTTTGCAGGGGACTTTTGTGACTATTATGGCCAAGTTTAGATGCAGTTGGCTTGGCAGTTTCAGGAGAGAACATCTCTGAATGTGTTCCCATAAGGTCTAATGTTAAACTATGTTCACACTGGCAGTCATGTTGGAAATATGGCAACCTTAACTTTAGGCTCACATGAGCCTGTAAAGCTCACCTGGTAACTGGTTTTATTCATTCTCACCAAAAGACTATCTATTATTATCCATGCTATACATCAGTTCACCAATTGTTAGTTTCTTAGAGGATATTCAAACATTGTTGCCATCTTAGATAAGTTACAAACATACAAGTCACAAGTTTTGAAGGAAACAAGAAAGAACTATTGTGACCAAGTTTGGTTCCCATTGGAGTCTCAGTTTCAGAGAAAAGGATCTTTGAATTATTTTCGATAGGGTCACCATCTTTTATGAGGTACAACATTAAATCAAAAACTTTGAAGGGGACCAATAATGGACTATTGTGACCAAGTTTAGTTCCAATTGGCTCTGTCAGTAGTTTCAGAGATCTTTGAATGCATTTACCATAGGGTCCTTATGTTAAACTATGTTCTTCGCCGGTTTCCATCTTGAATGAGGTACGATCATAAAAATCACAAACTTTGAAGAGGATCACCAGTGGACTATTGTGACAAAGATTGGTTCCAATTGGCTTAGAAGTTTCTGAGGAAAAGATCTTTGAATGCATTTCCATAGGGTCCCTATGTTAAACTATGTTCCGCACTGGTCGCCATCTTGGATGACATGCTAGCCTGCTGGACATATATAGAAATTAAAGTCCTTGATAAGCTTAACACTTTTGCAACTCAAACTTAACTTTCATCTCAAATGGTTTTTGAAATAAAAGGAAAAACGTAAAAAATTGTGAAAATTAAAAGAAAAACGGCTATAACTCCCATATGGGTCGTCAGATTTTCTTCCAAATATCAGGACATGTTGATCTTATGCTGACCTTTTTAGCTCATCTGACCCAAAGGGTCAGTGTGAGCTATTGCCATCACTTGGCGTCCGTCGTCCGTCCGTTAAACTTTTCACGTTTTCATCTTCTCCTCTGAAACCACTTAAGCAAATTTAACCAAACTTTACAGGAATGATGTATGGAAGGTCCTTTACAAAGATTGCTCATTTCGTTCCGATCCGACAAAAAAATGGCCGCCAGCGCGGAACTTAGGTTTAACATTGGACCCTATGGGAAAAATCACATTTTCATCTTCTGCTCTGAAACCACAGAAGCAAATTCAACCAAACTTTGCAGGAATGATGTATTAAAGGTCCTTAACAAAGATTGCTCATTTCGTTCCGATCCGACAAAAAACATGGCTGCTAGCATGGAACTTGTTTTAACATTGGACCCTTTGGAGAAAAAAATCACATTTTCATCTTCTGCTCTGAAACGGCTGAAGCAAATTCAACCAAACTTTACAGGAATGATGTACTAAAGTTCCTTAACAATGATTGCTCATTTTGTTCGGATCCGACAAAAAAAAAACATGGCTGCCAGCACGGAACATGTTTTAATATTGGACCCTATGGGAAAATCACATTTTCATCTCCTGCTCTGAAACGGCTGAGGCAAATTCAACCGAACTTTACAGGAATGATGTGTTAAGGGTCCTTAACAAAGATTGCTCTTTTCTTTCAGATCCAATAAAAACATGGCTGCCAGTGCAGAACTTAGGTTTAACATTGGACCCTATGGGAAAAATCACATTTTTATCTGCTCTGAAACGGCCGAAGCAAATTCAACCAAACTTTTCAGGAATGATGTACTACAGGTCCTTAACAAAGATTGCTCATTTCCTTCCAATCCGACAAAAAACATAGCCACCAGCTTGGAACTTATTTTAACATTGGACCTCAGGGGAAAATCACATTTCCATCTTCTCCTCTGAAACCACTTAAGCAAATTCAACCAAACTTTATAGGAATGTGGTATGGAAGGTACTTCACAAGGATTCCTCATTTTATGCCGATCTGATAAAAAACATGTCAGCTAGTGCAGAACATAGTTTTATCTTTGGAGCCCCGCCTGGTATGAGAAAATCATCTTTTTGATCATCTTCTCTGAAACTATTCAAGCAAATTTAACTAAATGTATAGAAGGTCCTTTGAAAAATTACTCATTTCAATAGGATCAGAAAAAAACGGGTGCTAATGGAGAACATAGCTAAACATTAGAGCTCATTGGTAATAAACATCGTTTTTGGACATGCATGGCATAGAAGAGCGATACAGGCTCAGTCTCTGAGCCTCTAGTCATCTTCTCCTCCGAAACCACTGAAGCAAATTCAACCAAAATGATGTACTAAAGGTCCTTAACAAAGATTGCTTATTTTGCTCAGGTCTGATAAAAACATAGCCGCCAGCAAGGAACTTAGTTTTAACATTTGACCCTATGGGAAAAATCACATTTTCATCTTCTGCTCTGAAACGGCTGCAGCAAGTTCAACCAAACTTTACAGGCACGATGTACTAAAGGTCCTTAACAATAATTGCTCATTTCATTCCATTGGTTGGTGTATCAGCATATGGTGTGTCACATACCATAGTGACCGTGACCTTTGGCCTGTAGGTTAAATTACTGAATTTATTTTTTCTGTTGACCTGTGCGAGCAGAACTTTTTCATCTTGTGACCTAGTCTTTAGATATTTGGCATGTTGGTGTATCATGAGAAGGTGTGTTGCATACCATATTGACTTTGACCTTTAGGTCAAATTACTGAAATGTTTAGTTGTTGAACTCGTCTGACCAGAAATTTTTCATCGTTTGACCTAGACTTGTGGGTGTATCATAATGAGGCAGTTTGTCAAGTACCATAATGGCTTGTAAAGGACCTTTCACTTTGAAATGGAGGTCAAATGAATGAAATTTTGAGCACCTGGCCAGATTTTCATCTTTGACCTAGATTTAAGATATTTCGCGTGATGGTGTATTATCACGAGATTGTGTTTCCCGTACCATAATGGCCTACATGAGACGTTAAACTTTGACATGGAGGTCAAATGACTGAATTTTTACCTCTGTGCCAGAACTTTTAACCTAAGACACGAGATATTTTGCATGTTGGTTTATCATCATGAGAAGGTGGATCTTGTACCAATGGCCCAGACCTTTGACCTCTAGGTCAGATTACTGAATTGTTTAGGTGTTGACCAATTTTTTTGTTCAGCGTTTGCCTGTCCAGTCCATAACTTTTTTCACATTTAGACCTAGACTTAAGAAATTTTGCATTTGGGTCTGTCATCAGGGGATGATGTGTCAAGTGACTTAGTGACCTTAATCTGTGGTCTTTAGATCAAACAATTGCATTTTTAAATGTTGGCCATAATTGTCTCATTATATGACCTAGTCAAAGGATTTTCATGATGTTAGTCCTGCTTTATAGTGACTTTTATGTAACCTTGTCCTTTGATTTTAATCAGTCAAGCAACGTCATTTCTTCAGTATTGGCTTGAACTTCTCACTTAATGACCAAGACATCCATATAAACATTAATTATGTAGTAAAGGATGCGTTTTCTTGCTTTACTTTTGCTCCTAATGTATTTTGAATATTTCTGCGTTATCTTTTGTAAAAACGAAGGGAGACATATGTTTAAGTTTGCTAAAATAGTCACCCTAGTTGTAATTTAAACTCTACCTCTATCTTCTATGATTTTCAAAAGATAAGAGAAAAAAAACAGAAAATTTGCGGCAGAAAGGGGGCAATTACTCCAAAAGGGTTATCGGATATTTTCCAAAATTACAAGGTGACTAGATCTCCTCATGCTGGTTATTTTTACCCTCTTACAAATTTTTGATATTTGTAACGGTATTTGAGTTATTTGCAAAAAACAAAAACAAAAAAAAACAGCAATTTACCCTTTTGTTCTAATTTTAGTTTGGTGTACAGCAGAGTTGCCACAGTTTTTTCCTGATGAAATTCAGGGACTTTTCCAGGTCTTTTCAATGATTTTTCAACCCTTTTTTGTGTCGCTCGCACCTAGTGCAGGATCGACACATAGGGATCACTATCCGTCGTCTTACGTCCGTCTGTATGGCCAAAAAAATTTAAGCATTTTCCGCATCTCCTCCTAAACCGTTTGGCACTTTTCAACCAAACTTGCAGGAATGCTTCAGTATATGTTGAAGATGTGCACCATGCATTTTTTTCTTTAATTTTGTTTTTTCCAGATTTTACGCTGTTTTTTTACTTTGTCATTTCAGCTTACTGGAGTCTTGAGGGTACGTCTCCATTATCCGCAACTCCTCCTAAACCGCTTAGCACTTTTCAACCAAACTTGCAGGAATGCTTCAGTATATGTTGAAGATGCGCACCATGCATTTTTTAACAGATTTTACGCTGTTTTTGGACTGTCATTTTAGCTTACTGGGGTCTTGAGGGTACGTCTCCATTATCCGCAACTCCTCCTAAATTGCTTGTCACTTTTCAACCAAACTTGCAGGGAAAGCTTTAGTATATGTTGAAGATGTGCACCGTGCATTTTGTTTTTCTTTCATTTTGTTTTTTACAGATTTTACGCTGTTTTTGGACTTTGCCATTTTAGCTTACTGGAGTCTTGGGGGTACGTCTCCATTATCCGCAACTCCTCCTAAACCGCTTGTCACTTTTCCACCAAACTAGCAGGAATGCTTCAGTATATATTGAAGATGTGCACCATGCATTTTGTTTTTTTTCAGATTTTAGGCTGTTTTTGGACTTTGCCATTTTAGTTTATTGGAGTCTAAGGATATGCCTCCATTGTCCTCAACTCCTAATAAATGGCCCTGTATTTTTCTATCAAACTCGGAGGAATTAACAATGAAGGGATATGGAGTAAATGCAAATGAGACAAAATCTCTACAAATACATGGTTAAACACAGCAATGGAACAACGCTTTTATTGTTGTTCTTCATTTTAAAGTCGCATGAGGCCTTCAACAATGAGCATTACTCATACCTCATAGCAAGTTCAAGACGGCCCCTAGCACCGGTTTGAGCGGTATTCATTGCTAATTGCTGAGCAACGCTACATCCATGTCTTTTTTATGCCCCCGCCGCTAGGCGGTCGGGGGCATTAAGGTTTACCCTGATCCGTACGTCCGTACGTCCATCTTTTTGGTTTCCGGATGATAACTTGAGTATCCTGCATCGGATCAAAACCAATCTTAGTCACATGCTTGCTTATAACCCAAGACGGTACCCTATAGATTTCCCGGTTGGTACCCCCAAGGTCAAGGTCACAGTTGCAAAAAATAGACTATTATTTCAATAAAATTTTGGTTTCCGAATGATAACTTGAGTATACTACATCGGATCAAAACCAAACTTAGTCACGTGCTTGCTTATCACCCAATTCAAAAGCCTATTGATTTCCAGGATGGTAGCACCAAGGTCAAGGTCACAGTTGCTAAAAATAGACTAAAATTTCAATAAAATTTTGGTTTCCGAACGATTACTTGAGTATTCTGCATCTGATCAAAACCAAACTTGGTCACTTGCTTACTTATCACATTAGACATAATCCCATAGATTTTAGCGTTGATACCACCAAGGTCAAGGTCACAGTTGCTAAAAATAGATTAGTATTACATATAAGACTGTTTCTCAGATTATTTGTTGGAACTACACATTATATCAAAACCAAACCAGTTCCAGTGCCTATTTATCACAGGAGAAAGATCCTTTCTAATAATATTTGATAAATATATATTGTATATAGTTATGCCTTTAATAATTTATGGGTTTCGATTGCAAGGAGGCGGGGGCATCCGTTTCCCATGGACACATTCTTCCATTTTTATCCTTTGATCCATGGATGCAGGATCGTCAACAAACATAAACTTAACTGGCAAAGTGTTCTTAGAATCTCTGTCATCAATTTCCCGACAAAAAAACTAGTAGAGGACGATCACAACATTTAAAAAACCACAGGGCACTCATCGAGCCAATTGTAAGAAAACTTGGCATAATAAAATCATGAGACGTGGGTACAATAAACAGGTGGTCAGAAAACAATTTTGAATTACAAACAAATTAAAAAGCCAAAATTTGAAAGAATGATAGTGCATTCATATGAGAAATTCTCTCAAAAACAAGTACACCATAACTAATGTATATAGAGCATACATCTCTCTCACGGGGAATCTTTGCATGCTTCAGTATATAATTTAGATGTACAACTTGGACTCTGAAATTCTATTTTGAACACAAGAATTCTTAAATATATATAGTGCAGGCGACACATGTGTTCCGCGGAACACCCATGCATTTTGTTCACTTTTGACAACATTTAGGATTTATATGGAATTTTCGGCCGATGTTCTTAGTGTTTGCTGAATTTCATTTAAGAGTGAGCCAAGATCTTGCACATCAATCTTGGTATCAATTAGGACATTTTGGGGTATAGGATAAACATGCTACATGTGTTTATAAAGCACGTTCTTTGATATCACCCGGCACATGAATCTGTTTTCAGGGGTCAGGCTACAGAGCTGCCGGGCACTTCCTCAGCTGATGGATAGTGGTAGGCCCAGTCTATGTGGGTTAGTCGGAAATTGAAATGGAAAGACTGTCCGCGAACCATTGATGTAGGCGATCTGTGTAGAGAAACGTCACTCTCCATGCAGTACATGTATAATACCCCTTCTGTACTTTTCGAAGGAGAACAGAATCACCGAGTCTCGTATAGAAGGCTAAATTTCCTGTCCCTACCCAATTTCCCCCTTTAAAGTGGCAACCAAAACTTCTCGTTACCCCTTCCACCTGTATTTCCTATTCTTTTACTTACACGTTGTTTTGAAATGATCAACTTATTCTTGTCCTGATATAGCTGAAATATTACTCATTAGACGTATCAATCAATCCTTGCTATCACTTGTTTTAATTGTATGGAAAGAGACAAGTAATATATAAAGCACTGCTTTTACGAATTGAAATAAATATTTTAATGAGTAAGGCGGTGCTATATATAATTTGTAATATGATCAATGAAAAACTTTTTACCGACAGTGCTGATTATTTTTTACCTGAATGACAGCTAGGTAGCAACAACGTGCAATTAGCACGTGATTAAAGACGTGCATGTACATTTTTCAAGGATAGATTGATCAGTATTGATGGATCGGTATTATAAGGTAACCAGTGTTTATTTTATTCTAATTACATATATACATTTCGCTGTTTTTTGTTATCGGAAATGGTAGGAGCTGAAAAACAAGAAGTTGAAGAGGTAGGTCCATAGCCCGGGTGCAAATATAGACTCCCTTTAAAAAAAACTTGAAAATTTCATGCATTATTCAATCAATAAATAAGATAGAAATTTACAAATTCACTGGACCAGCTTTTTCTGGAATTCTGTTGAGATCCCTTTGCACCCGGTTATAAAGGATAGATCGGCCGATGCTTTGGCATCAGTTAGATAAAAGGCATTTTTTTTTATTTAGTGTTTCCAACGGGGAAGAATGTCAATCCAAAAATTATACTAGAAAGATTTGAACTTGCCATCAATTGAGTGTATATTGTAATCAATAAACTACAATACAGCGATTTGTATGGCACTGACGTCGATCATTTACCGGAAAGTGTGAATGTGGGGGTGGAGGGGGTAAGGAAGGTTCGCCGTGACGTCACAGACTTGAAAAGGTAAATTTGGTTGGCAAGAAATCATGTTAATTAATAAGGGTCATATAAATGTCATTTTCAATTCACTCGTACGAAATTGTTAATTGAGGTATCTTGATAATTCTTTTTGATCGAAATTCTTGAATGTTTACACTCTTACAGGGTATTATGTTTTTAAATAATTTTATTTTCAATATCTATATAATTAGCGTTTTTTGTAAAGTACATAAAATTCGACAATTTTTACACTTTTTAAAACTGCATAAAATTTTTCTGCACAAAATTTTAAAAAAGTAAATCGGCAGAAAAAATATGAAAATCTTAAAGTTTACTACGCATTTTACAGATCAACAAGAATTGGATGTCGATACGACATCAAACCGGGTTTTCCTTCGCTATAAGAATGGACAAATAGGTACTTGTGTGAAAAGCTGTTTAACTTATACCTCCTCTTATTATGTGCAGTGTATGCTGTCACTCTTAAAAATCACTGAAACGGTATACTTTACTTAAAAGTCAAATAAAAGACACATGGTCAAAACACCTATAAATTTCAAAGTTCAAAGAGGCATAACTCCTGGATAAATAACACGATGAAAAATCCCCAACAATATGCACATCTACATATGATGTTCTTGCTACATACAAGGTTTCATGAAATTCTGTTGAACGGTTACAGAGGAGTTGCGCTTACGAGCACATGGTCAAAACACCTGTAAATTTCTACGTTCAAATGGGCATAACTCCTGGTAAAATTGCACAATGAAAAATCCCCAAAAATATGCACATCTACATATGATGTCCTTGCTACATACAAAGTTTCATGAAATTCTGTTGAACGGTTACAGAGGAGTTGTGCTTACTAGCATATGGTAAAAAAACCTGTAAATTTGTAAGTTCAAACGGGCATAACTCCTGGAAAAATTGCACGATGAAAAATCCCCGACAATATGCACATCTACGTATGATGTCCTTGCTACATACTAAGTTTCATGAAATTCTGTTGAACGGTTACAGAGGAGTTGCGCTTACGAGCATATGGTCAAAATACATGTAAATTTCTTAGTTCAAAGGGGCATAACTCCTGGAAAAATTGCACGATGAAAGATCCCCGACAATATGCACATCTACATATGATGTCCTTGCTACATACTAAGTTTCATGAAATTCTGTTGAACGGTTACAGAGGAGTTGCGCTTACGAGCATATGGTCAAAACACCTGTATATTTCTAAGTTCAAACGGGCATAACTCCTGGAAAAATTGCACGATGAAAAATCTTCCACAATATGCATATGGTCAAAACACCTGTATATTTCTAAGTTCAAAGGGGCATAACTCCTTGAAAAATTGCATGATGAAAAATCCCCGACAATATGCAAATCTACATATATGATGTCCTTGCTTTTTACAAAGTTTCTTGAAATTCTGTTGAACGGTTACAGAGGAGTTGCGCTTACAAGATCTTACAGCCGACCGACCGCCCAAGCGCCGTACATTAGCACTTCAATAACCGGATTTCCCAGTAATATGTCATATTACCGGTACCCCACACCCAATTTTTTTTTCATTACACCCTATTCCAAAAACCACTTAAATGATCCAAAAACCCCTTGATTCCCACAAAAAACCATCAAAATACCCTCAAAACCCCTATATTCCCTTTACCCTAAAAATAAAAAAAAATTACATGACATTGAAAAATACTAAAAAAAATTTCTGTAATTTACGATACTAAAAACAAAAAAAAAAGATCTAAAAACAATATAATTTTAACACTCAAAAATTTTCTTATTTTTACACCTATTCCAAAACCACTTAAAATTATTAAAAATGACATTATTTTGAGACATAAAAATTTAAGAAAAACTAAAGAAAAACTTTAGAAAAACTTTAGAAAAACTTTAGAAAAACTAAAGAAAATTAAAGAAAAACTAAAGAAAAATTTAAGAAAAACTAAGAAAAACTTAAACTACGTGTAAATCAAGTGTAAAATGATACTTTAAAAATTCTAAGTAATACTAAAAAATGTTAGGTAACTATTAAAAAATGTTAGGTAATGAATAAGTATTACTAAAAAATGTTAGGTAATGATAAGTAAAAAACTCTAAAACAATTACGAGTTACTCTAAGTTACTCTAAGTTACTCTATTTTAATTTAAAATAACTTTAAAATTCTTCTAAAATAACTTTAAAATAACTTTAAAATAACTTTAAAATTCTTCTAAAATAACTTTAAAATAACTTTAAAATCTTCTATTTTAATTTCATAATTCACTATTTTTTTAATCTAAAATCTCATAATCCACTATAATTTTAATTTCATTTTTTTATTTTATTTTTATTTTTATAAAAATGCCTAAAACAAAACTTTCATTGGAAAAAATAGAAGAGATTAAAAAATCAAAAGGACATTTTTCCGCAGCAGAAATACAAAATAAATATAATATCGGTTGGGGTAGATTACAAAAAATATGGGGAAATAACGATGAAACCGCTCACTCCGCTCGTAGTGAAGAAAAAGTTGAATCCAAAAAACAAGATTATAATAACGGTGAAACCGCTCACTCCGTTCGTAGCGGAGAAACCACTCACTTTGCTCGTAATAATATTACACCAGAAGATTTAATAAATAAACTTGAAATAATTGCAGAAGAAAGCAATAAACAAACAGAACTTCTTTCACAAGTATTAGAAGAATTAGAAGAGGATGAAGAACTAGAAGAATTATTAGAAGAAGAATTATTAGAAGAAGAAAAATTAAATTTACAAAATATTGGAAAACGAATAGAAGAATTTAAATCTATGTATTGGCAATCATTGGGATTAATGGCTATTGTGAGTGGAATAATACTGACTTGGAAACATTGTAAAAAAGAATCTCCAGAAAATAAAATTGATACACCAAAACAAGTAGATTTAAATCATTTTGTTCGTAAAAGAGAACGTGATCCTCGTGAAATTTACTAGGTTGATTTTTATTTTTATTTTTATTTTTTACTAAATAAAAATGGTTGAAGGAGGAGATCCTTTTAATGATGATTTTGGTAGACAAGATAAGTAGGATGATGATGATGATGATCTTCAAGAACAAACTTGTTATCTAGATAATGAATATAAAAGAACTATGCAGAATCTTAAAGATGCTTATAAGAATGCCGGTGGTAATATTGAAACAAAAAGCAATATAAACTTAGAACGAAAAAAAATTATTGGTTGATTCGTATTCCAATTTTTTAAAAATAAAAGAAAAATATACACAAGATTTTCCTCTTGAATATACAAATTATGAAACTGATGAACATTTTAATCACCTTTATTTAATTGTTGGTGACAGACGTATTCAGCTTACTAATGAATGGGGTACTGGTTTTAATTCTCTTAGTACTTTAAAAAACAAAATTGGCAAAGGTGCAACAAATATATTTAGAGATTTTTTACAGTTAAGTGATTATAAATCTTATAAACCTAAACCTAAACAAAAAACTATTAATGCTTTACAAAATGCAGAAAATGAAATAAGTAATATAAATATTTCTTCAAACAAGGTAAAATCCAAACAAGAAGCAGAAGAACTTTTAAGAACAACAATTAATGAAGAAACATCTGTGAAAAAAGTAGTAGAATCAATATGTGATGATGATGAAGAATTTATGGAAGAAGAAGAAAGACGATTTAATTTTCCATGGAAAGAGTTTGTTGATATATCAAAAGCAATGACAACAAATAAAGAAAAACTTAGTAATAATATTTCTGATCTATCTAGAATAGATGATGAAATAAAATATCAAAAAAAAAAAATATTAGAACTAACTAAAGAAAAAAAAGATGAAGATAAAATAAAAAAAATACGTAATGAATTAACAGATTTGGAAATTGAAAAAAGCGCAAGACTGGAGAAAATTAATGTTAAAAGATATGAATTACGTAGTCAAGCAGATAGAATTAAACAAATGATACATAAAATATTAAATGAAGATAAAACTTTAGGAGAAAAAATTAAAACATTATTTAAAGAAAAAGGAGTAACAATATTTAGTATTTTAACAGCTTTTGGAATGGTTATAGCTTTTATTGTTGAAAAAATTTTTCCTTCTGAAACTATTCCAACTCCGGGTCCTCCGGGTCCAGGTACAGATGTAAAAGATTGGATAAAAAAACAATTGAAAAATTTAGGTAAATTATTATTTAAACTTGCAGGAAAAGCAGCATCAGCCTTACCGGGAATTATTGGTTCTATTGTTTCATGGTTATTAAAAACAACTGGAGATGTAGTTAATTGGGTTGCAAATAATTTATGGGCTTTACTTGTTTTAGTTGTTGGATTAATTTATACTTCTGCAATGGAGTACGAACAAAGTGAGCGGGTTCCCCGTACTTTAAAAAATAAAAAACACTAATAACCCCAATTAAATTTACTTTTTTATTTAAAAAATAGCTATAAAAATGCCTAAAACAAAACTTTCATTAGAGGATATAGAAGACATAGAGAAATTACAGGGAAAATTAACAAGTTCTGAGATACAGAAAAAATATGGAATCGGACATAAAAGAGTACAGAAAATATGGAATAACGGAAATAGAGAGGAAAAAGTTGAATCCGTTCGTAGCGAGCGAAGTGAAATAATTAAACAAGATATAGATTTAAATGAACGAGATAAAAATATAGAAAGGGATCTTAAATTAATAAAAGAACAAAATCAAAAGGTTGTTGATATTTTAACAAATTATAGAGATAATTTTGTAATAGAAGTAGATCAAGATGATGAACCAGAAAACATTAAAAAAACTTGTGAAAGTGTAATAAATTATAATTACGCTCTTTTAGGAATATTGGGGGTTATAGGCGTAACATTAATAGCACGGAGACCAAAAGCAAAGGAAAATTAAATATTAATAATTTACTTTTTTAAGGATTTTACAAACTTGCCTAAACTTGCCAAATATTATTTAAAATGACACCGCTTCGCTCGTTAAAAGGAAATCCCGCTCGCTTTGCTCGTTAAAAATTTTATTTCTTTAAAAATGTCTACTGATTTTTTAAAATATTCTATGGCGATTGGGTCTACTATGAATCCGAATGAATTTCAAAAATTAAAATTAATTAATAAAATTATAGATTTAAAAGTTGAAAATCCTAGAATCACACAAGATGAACTTTCTAAATACTTAAACGTTTCTAAAAGAACTTTAAGTAGAGTTGGAGCTGATACAGGATATAAATTTAGAGGAGGTTTTAGAACACATATTTCTTCACCTAAAACTTCTCAATGTCCAGTATGTAAAGAAATGTTTACTGAAAAAGGATTACCAACACATATAAGAAAAAAACATCCCGGAAAAAATGAACCAGCTCGTAAAGATACAGAAAATAAAAAACCTACAAGAAAGAAAAAAGCTAAACTAGGTTACGGAGAACCCGTTGAATTCACTCGTAACTGGGAACACGGTAACAGAGAATCCGGTAACTGGGAACTCGGTAACGGAAGTGTAAAATTAAGAATGAATAATAAGGAAAATAATAGTGGTGAATCCGCTCACTTCGATACTAATGAATTTATACAAGATTTACTTGATAAAAAGAACGAAAACTCAGGACTTTAAAACATAACGATGATATAGGTTATGGAAATGAAAATGTTGAAAAAGAGGATAGACCTTATAATGCTGAAAGAGATTTTAATGCAGCAGATTTTATTGAAACTAAATAAGTGAGCATATTTTCTTAAAGCCAATTAAATGTCTAAAAAATGGACGAAAACAATATGTTAAGTTTATTATTTAAAAATACTTTAAATATTAAACAATTTACAGATTTATATGGTGATGAAGGAAATAAATATGTTAAAAATTTTATTGAAGAAAATCTTGATATTTTATCAACATTTAAAGAAAATGAAGCTATAAAATTTATATCTAATAAATTAGGAAATAATATTGATCTTGCTACATCATTATTTAATTTTTATATTGAAACTCAATTAAAAGATAAAATGATTGAAAATTTGAAAGAAGAAGTAATAGAAAAAGAAGAAGAAGTAAATATATATAAACAACATATAAATGAAGAAAATAAATCTTTATCTAATGCTATTAAAGATTTATATAATAGGAGAATAGTTTCGAAAAAAAATAAAAATAATGTAAAATTTAGAATATTTAAAAAATAATAATATAAAAATAAAAAATGAACCAGCTCACTCCGTTCGTAAAAAGTTAACAAATTACTCCAAGAAAAATGAGCGAAGAAAATATAGAAAATAAAATTAAAATTAAATTAAAAGATACAATTATAGATAATTTAAAAGAAGAAATTAAAGAAAATAAAGAAGAAATTAAAGAAGAAATAAAAATTTACAAAGATCAACAGATACAAGAAAATAAAGTCCTATCAGATGCTATTAAAGAGCTTTATAATACAAGGATAGTAACCAAACAAAACAAACCAAGACTACGATTAGTAAAAGGAAATTAATTCCTTTATGAATCAGCTCTCTCCGTTCGTAAAAATTTATTTTTTTGTTTAAGTTAAAAATAAATTTATCTTGTAATACTAAATATTTTTCTATCTCTTTTACCCTATTAATTGTTGTATCCATTTAATTAAGTGAAATATAAGGAGTTAATTCCGTGTGGTAAAGTATCTATTCCATTATCACATATAAAGCGTTTATCATCAAAAGGAGATAATCCTATTTTAATCATTTCATTTAAATAAATATTATGTTTCTTATGTATGAGATTAAACATTATTTTATGGATTACTTTTGTCTTAAATAAGCATTCTTCATATAACTCAGAATTAAAATTCTTTTTAGTTGCTTTATTAACGCCCTTTGCAGTACATTTAAATTTTAAATTTGAATCTTCTAAGTATTCATATCCATACATTTTACTTCTTATTCCAATAAACTTCGTTAATATATTTCCACCAAGTTCATCTTTAAACTTTCCAATCACCTTTTTATTTCTATTTGAATAAAGAGGGTGATCTTTTGGAAAATTTGAAGTATCTAAATGATCTTTTATTTCTTTTGATTTTAGATCTTCATAGAGATCATCTGTAAATATATTTAAAACCATTGAATCACAATCACTATACAAAAGCTCATTACATGGTAAATTTTTTTCTATTATATCATAATAGAATTTATACATTATTAATTTTGAATAATCAAGTATACACATTCCTAAATAAATAGGTTTATTAAAATACATTGATTTGTAATTAAATAACACAGCTTTAAAATCTTCATTAAAATCTATAATATCTTTGAAATTATCTAGTGAAGCCCATCTCTTTAATTTATCAGGACTTGTTGTTAATTCTATTAAACATCTATTGGAAATATTTTC
This sequence comes from Modiolus philippinarum, assembly GCA_002080025.1. NCBI lineage: Eukaryota > Metazoa > Mollusca > Bivalvia > Mytilida > Modiolidae > Modiolus > Modiolus philippinarum. Next base: position 54,551 of record MJUU01029849.1, read on the forward strand.
AAGAGTTTTACCATAAAAGGAATTATTCATTAATTTCCAAAAATCTTTTTCAAAATCATTTTCTGCTTTTGCTCTCATACTTGTATTAAAATCAATATAATCTTTTAACCATGGTTTATGATTAAATGATATAATACTATGGATTTTTGTTACTTTTATTCCAAGAGAAATATAATATTTTAACATATCATAATGTATAACATATTCTTTCTTATTATTAAGATCTAATATTAATTTTTTAACATTTTCCTAATTTTGTATTATTTTGTTCGAGGAAATCCTTGGAGTAATTTGATATTTCTTCTTCTCTTATTATTCTTTTTTCTGGAAGCGGAGGGAATTTTCTTAATTTAAATCTCGTTGAATCATCATATTCTAAATCAACTTTAAAAATCATTCCCTTTTCTTCGTTACATTTATCTAAATAATAGTTTTTGTCTTGATTTTCATCTTCCCATTTAAGTTCTTATACGGAAGTTTTTCTGACATCCCACCACCATATAGATTATTTGCATCAATATACCATAGAAAATTAGAGTCTTTTCCTTTATTTTCTTTATTTGTATATTTATTTATTGCTTTTATAAAACGTTTACCAAGTACTCCAGAAAATCCTCCTCTTGTTCCCTTTTCAATCATTAATTTCATGTTTTCATCTGTTAATAGATCTAATTCAATTCCTGTGAATTTCAATCCAGCATTCCATGTTAAACCAGGTGCTGAATAACAATAAGCTGGGTCTATTTTGAATTTATCTAAACATAGTTCTCTAAAATTCTCAAATAAATCAGATAATATTAACACATCTAACTTTTGATAAAACATTAAATAATCTTCAAGTGTTTCACAATATTTATTAAATATTTTCTTACCATGATTATATTCTTTATCTGAAATGTCTTTTTGTCTTCATATGGAATAGAAATCCTTTTTATCTGGGAATGATTTATTTTTTAATTTCTCAAATGAATCAAAGTATTCATAAGGAAATACACCTTTAAAACTTCTTTCCCATTTCTTTTCACTTTCATTATACTCATGATATTTTAAATCTTCAAATAAAATATTTGTATATTCACTTAGTAATTTTTCACTCGCTTCATGCATTTTCATTTCTTTACTAAATTCATTATTATAATTACCCTTAAATTGATTTTTAACATGAATAAATAATTCTTTTTTAAGTATTTTATATTTATCATCTTTTAATGTTTTAGATAAGGCATCTAAACTACTAATTAAAAATCTCATACTATCCTTGAAAATTAATTTAAAATATTTATCACCATATGTTATTGATATGTAATTTTCTTGGTCTTTTGTTGGTAATATCTTCACTTCATCATAAACAGTTTCATGTTTTAATAATTCCTCTGTTATGAAATGAAAATCATAACCACTTCCATTATGGAAAAATATTGGTAATTGTTTAAAATCTCTTGATTCTAATTTATTACAACTTAAACATGAAATACCCCTAAATTGACCTGATAAATGGTTATGTTCAATTATTTTATCTTTTCTCTTTAACTTCTTTTTACATAAATAACAATTATCAGAGGAATTATAAAGATCTTCTTTTTCCTCTTCTGATATGTTAAATTTCCTTTCTGCTTTACGATAAGCCCACTTAATTTTATTTCTATATTTTAAACACGTTTCAATAAAATCCTCTTCTGCTGTTTCACTCGGTCCATAATTAATATTCTTGTTTTGTATAATTTTAGGAAATTGAGAAACTAATTGTAGATTAAATGACACCACCTTTTGTTGACATAGATTTACTGTATTATCTAATATTTTCTCTTTTTATTTTATTTCGTAGATTATTAATATCTGGAATATTTATCCTTTTAAGTTTATTAATTTCACAATATTTATTTATTTCATAATCACTTATTTCTATATGCCTTCCATCTTCAATCCATTTATCAAAAATCTTATCAATTTGTTTATTAAAATATTTCTCAATATACCTTTCTTTAATTTTATCTAAATAATTTTTCCATTTATCATACGAGTGAAGTGAGCGGGTTTCCCGATTATATAACTTATTTTTAATATAATGTTGATAAATTTTTTTTGAATACTTTTTTGAATATCCATATTCCTTAATTAATTTATTAATAAACATATTTTTTATCTTAGAATTCATGTAATTCAATTTGTACTTTAATCTTAATTTATTAATTTGTTTTCTAAGATCAACATCCATATAACTTAATTTTATATTAATTGATTCAAAGTCAGCATATCCAACAAATGGTAGTTTTAATTCAAAATGGTTATTCTCAAATTTACAAGTACTACCTTCTTTTGGCATTTTATATTTAAATGGTTTATTTTCATTGCAATCCTTTTTATGTTTTTCTAAAGCTTTTTCAGTAGTATATGAAGCAGTAATACAATTTCTACAATGATATCTTTTATTATCATTATGATTAATTAAAGTGTTAAAATTCTTAATTAAACAATAATGTTTTTTATTATTTAAAGTAATATATAATAAATCTATTTCATATTTTCTTTCTTTAAAACCGGTTCTATACAGGGAATAAATATTACGAATATTCTTCTCTTGAGATAATTTATTAAAATTCTCATCTTCTGGATCTAATAGTTCTTTTTCAATTCCAAACACATTAATGGCTATATCTTCATTTTGTTTTTCAAATGTTTCAATTGAATTTATATTTACTGGATATTTAATACCACTCATATTTAACCGATCTATGAATGGATTATAATTTGATACTCTTGCTGGATTTTTATTCATTTTTATAAACTCTTCAGAATATTTTTCTTTCCACACTGGATCATCTCTTAATTTATAAAGCATTCCAGCAATTACACTGTAAGTAAAACAACGATCATCTTTATTTTTAATATTTGATAAGCTCTTAATATTTATTCCTAAATTGATATAAGAAGATCCATTAATACTTTTTACTCTTACAACACTAACTTCAGTATTTACTATTTCATAACATATTAAACCCGATTCCTTACCTTGGTGTTCTTCTTCCCAACCTTTGTATTTATCAACAATAGAATTATAAACTTTATTAAATTTATTTATTGCATGAAATCTTATATAACCACTATTATTATATCTTTTTATTAGTTTACCAAAAGCATGTGGCTGCTTGTAATTCGTCTTTACTAATAATTTAAACTTTACATTTGAAAATGTTAAAACAAGTTTTTTTACTTTTTGTTTAATACTTTTAAAATTACAGAATTTTTTTTTAGTATTTTTCAATGTCATGTAATTTTTTTTAATTTTTAGGGTAAAGGGAATATAGGGGTTTTGAGAGTATTTTGATGGTTTTTTTTTGTGGGAATGAAGGGGTTTTTGGATCATTTAAGTGGTTTTTGGAATAGGGTGTAATGAAAAAAAAATGGGTGTGGGGTACCGGTAATATGACATATTACTTTTCCCAACGGGAAAACCCGGTTAAAAATCGGACGAATATTGAAAAAATGACAAAAGATAAAAAGTTCTTTTACATTGTTATAAAGTGGTCTTTCTACAACTTTGCCAACCAAAAATGCTAATTTGCATATGTAAATTAGATTTTATGACATCACTAATGAGGGTCGCGAACCTTCCTTTTTGAATAGTATCAAGGCACAGTCGTTTGCTAACAAAATTACTTGTTACAATAGCGGTCTATTGACATAATTCAAGTGAATTCGTGTAATTCGTGAAAAGGGGCAGAGCTTCAATTGTGCATTAACTGAATTTGCATAACATTAATGCACTGTTGGTAGCTCCTCTCATTCCAATAAGGTTCAATGTGTTTTGTAGAGCGAGATTTTGATATAGTGCAATATCATGAAAGGTCTACAGATATTTCACTGTTCAAGCATTGCCCTCCATTTTATTAGTATTTAACCATGTTAAGATCAAAGGAATCATATTACAAACCACGATGAATCACTGCGATAGTAATGTCACATTCTAGATGATTCTGAGTAGTAATTCAAATTAATTTTCCTGTTTAAGGTATTTCAATTTTTCTTTCTATTTGTATTCTTGGAGAAATAAACTGATTTTACCACTTGTCAGCTGTCACACATATTTCGGTTTGTGGATTTCCAAACTGCACTGAAGAGACATAAGTTGCGCACAAATTTATTTTCCTATGTAATATATTTTAATTTTTCTTTCTATTTGCATTCTTGAAAAAAATAAAAACTGATTTTACGACTTGTAAGCTGTCACACATATTTCAGTTCATGGCCCCCTTACGGAAATGAAAACTTTGCTGCAAAGTTGCAGCAAACAAATTTGTTTGCAGGAAATGTTTGCAGTAACTTTGCAGGTTGTTGCGGCTGGCTGCAAAGTTCCTGAAAAGTTCCAGCAATCAAATTTCTTTGCAGAAAGTTTGCAGCAAATGTTTGCAGCAACTTTGCAAGAAACTTAATTGTTATTCATGAAACAACCTATCAAAATTGCTATTACATCCATTGTAAAACTAACTGTGATTAGTCCTTAGCAAGTTTTACACACAATTTAAATGAGAACAAAGATATAAATGGAGACAATATTTTATTTTGTTGGAAATATGTCACATAATGGCTCATTAATTGTAGATGGATAGTCCAGGTAAGTAAATATTCATTATTTAAGTGTTATGATTCATTTCTTGATTTTATGATTTAGAATTTGAATAAAGTGTACATTATTTATATTATACAATAACGGCCCGCATAGGAAGTGGACACTAATAATTGTCAACCTGGAAAACACTTTTCGGGTTGACAATCATTGATGTCCATCGACTGTGAGGAACATAATTAGTTAATTAATACGAACAGACGTATTTCACATGTACTGCTATTTCCTTACCCTTCTCCTGATTTTGATTATAGTTTTTATATAAACAATACAGACAACTTCTAGTAAAGCGCTTAATTGATTAAAACTTCTCGTCAAGCGCTCAGGTGATCACGTCAGGTGAGATTCAAAAAGGTTGTCGAGGGTGACAATTTTAATGTCCTATGCGACATTACGAATTGTCATAAGTCATGTGATCAAGAATGGTCCAATAGAAAAGTGTCTTAAAGAGTGATGTATCATGAGAAAACAAAGGAAGCATATATCTATAAAGTATCCTTTATCTGGATAACAGAAATCCATTTGCACAACTGTAGTAACTTTCAAGAAATTTTTTCTTATTTACATTCTTAATTTTAATCAAGTGTACAGGCATACACTAAAAACTAATTTTGTTTGTAGTTTGTACTGTTTTTCACAAACAAGTTAAATAAGAAATTAATTTTTAAACAATTAACTAATTGTCATTTAAGTACCCTTATTTGCATTTTCTCCATATAAACTTGCAATTTATATAGTTCTAAGTTTAATGTGTTGTGTGTACACTTATGTGTAACAGAAATGATTTATAGTGGGATATGTTACATTTCAGGGCACACAGTGACAGGTCAGTTTGCTGCAACATTGCTGCAAATATTTGAGGGAAACGTTTGCTGCAATTTTGCGGCAAACTTTCGTTGCAAATGTTTGCAGGAAACTAATTTGCATATGAATTCTGAATATTTGCAGTAAACGTTTACTGCAATGTTGCTGCAAATATTTGCAAGAAGCCCGATTTTTCTGTAAGGGGGGATTTCCAAACTGCACTGAAGAGACATACTGTACGTTGTCGAAATGCGCATATGCAAAACCAAATTCCCAGTAACCTAAATATTTGTTATTTGGTTGTATATCTAAAACTAATGTACACATAACTCTTTTATTGGGATACCATTACCAATTTTTACCTATACATTTATTAAATTGTGCTTTCAACATCTACTGAAAGATATTGATATAATTAATAGATCAATCTGAAACAGAACTTTTATTCAAAACGATAATCATGATAGTGGGATATTTCAAAGCATCATATTGTGAGTAATCACAAAATCATACTTTTCAAGATACTGCAATTCAATTCTCACATACAAATTCTATTACGATCTCAGAGAATAATTGTTATGTTTTTGAGAATGTTTTGGGTAATCCCTTTTTGGAAGCGAAGCCAGAGATGTTTTTGATATTGCCTGCCTCCCAATCCTTTATCAAACATGTATAGTTCTATTCGTAACATTCTTTCATGTACACATTCTCGTTCCTGGTAAAACACTGTTTGAAGTTTGAAACGTACAATATCGGCGATTGTGGAATCAAAGTTCCTTTCAAGATTGAACTAAAGCAACAAGTGTTTACTTCCACTGAAAAATCGGAGAAATGGGTAAGGGCAGGAAATTTAGCTATCCATACGACCCATAGTGAGTCTGCTCTTATTCGTGAAATATAGAAGGGGTCTCTCTGAACTGTAAGTGGCGTGGTGTTTCTCAACAAAGTTGTCTGCAATGGTTCGTGGTCAGGATGTCCGCATTCTGCTACTGGAAATTGGGAGAATTGGGTAGGGGTAAGAAAATAAGTTTACGATAGAAGGGGTCAAATTAGTCAATTCAAATAAAATAGAAGTAAAGAATGAAAGATTAAAAGAAGGAATGGGCAACTAGAGAAGCGAGTACTGATGTCACTGGAACATGGGAGTGATGGGTAGGGGCGGGAAATGTAGCCTTCTGTACGACCACCAGTGGGTTGCTCTTGCATGAGAAACATAGAAGGGTCTCTATACTTTATAGGGTTCGACATTTTCACGTACAGTTTGTCAAGAATGGCTTGTGGTCAGGCTTTCTGTACTATGACCTGACTACCCCACATAGATTGGGCGTTTCCCTATTCACTACCTGGGGATGTGCAATGCAGTATTATGACCGAGACCTATATCAACTGTATGCTTAAAAGATCATTGTTTATCTATTGGAATCTTTCTTTAAAACAATGATTGTGCAATTTCGGAAATATGTATGTTTTATAACCTATTTTATGAATAAACCGTATTATTGCGACTTGAATCTGTAGTGCATATTTTCACTTGAAAATCCGTACAAAATATTGAATAGGACTTGCCTGGTATGTATGTTATAGCTCCTTCTTTCTGATTTTCGCGATGTTTTTGATTACACCGTCTTGTTCTCACAAAGATTGACACATGTGTTATTTAACATTACAGTCCATGGGAGACTGAATTAGTGGTGTAATACCAAAGCGCCATTTCCTTGGCATTCTTCTGTTAAATGCTAACCGAAAAAATACAAGATGTGTTTGTGAAACACTACATATGCCCCCAGATTCTAATGTAAAATATATGAAAATACCCAATTTTACCACCTTTTGACCTCTGTGACCTTGACCTTTGACCTAATTTTTTGCATATTTATGTTCATATTGACAAGACCTATACACTTGCAAAGTATTAAAAGTCTATCGTACATAGTTCAAAAGTTGTTTATTACCATAAACACACCCAATTGAACCCCTTTATTCTGAAACAGATGAAGCCCCTTTGGGCCTCTTGTTTATTGAAATGGTTTTAATTGTTAAAAGTATCTGTTTAAACATGCTATAAGTAACCTACAGAAAAATACTGCATCAAGATCCGACAAAGAATTTAAAATTCAGTTTTTTCCATTTGTCCCCCTTTTGGCCTCTTGTTTCTCAAAAATGGTAAATGCTACCTCAAATCTGTCGCGCAATTTTATTAGCAAAAAACATGAAACAAACCTCATCTCAATAGGATAGATAAAAAGGATTCTACAGTCAAATATGTCAATACAGCCAAATTCACCCCTTTTTAACCTCTGTGACCTTGACCTTTGACCTGATCTTTTTTGCATATTTATGTTCCTCTTAACTACACCTATACACCTGCCAAGTATGAAAAGTTTACCTTATATAGTTCAAAAGTTAAAGCCAAGGTTATAAAGTTTCGACATGCACAGACGGACAGACAGAACAAAAACAATATGCCTTTACCTAAAGCACAAAAAGATCACGATAATGTTTTCTACTGGATTCACAGCAAAAACATTTTACGAGGGAGCCAGTGGTTTGTTTACAGCCGAGACCGATACGAAATTCAAAACTTTCTCTCTCGGATTGTCCAAATTTTAAAGCTTTTAAAGGTTTTCTCCTGACCGATAACGACCAAACCTATATTCCAGACTTTCTCCCGTTTTCCCAGTAGCTTTGGAACCCTGTCTACATACATAACAAGAGGCTCTCAAGAGCCTGTATCGCTCACCTGGACCATGGCTGATATAGATATAAGGCATTTCCAATAGGAAAAACAAAATATAAAATTTAGCAGAATACATTTTTTTTCTAGAATTACAGTATTATTGTTTGGTTTCCATGGCAACCAAAAGCTCAACCATCCATTACAACCTATTTCAGAACACCATTCAAAAAAAATTTGGGCAGGGATTCTTCTTATAATCAAGGTAGTTGCAATTAAAACATTCAGACCACAATTCAAATAAAAATTCAAACATTTGGGCAGAGGTTCCCCTTAAAGTCAATAGGGCCAATGTAAAAACTATGTTCCAGATGGTGGCCATCTTGGATGAGGTACGGACTTGCCAGATACATTTTTTTATGGGACCACACAAGGACCATTGTGGCTTAGATTGGTTCTAATTGGACTAGTAGTTTCTGAGAAGATCCTTTTAATGTACCAGTATATTCCTTCGGGTCCAATGTTAAAACTAAGTTCCCCGTTGGCGCCCATCTTGGATGAGGTACCGACCTGCCAGATACCTTTTTGGAAGGGACCATTGTGACTTAGTTTGGTTATAACTGTTAGTATCCGAGAAGATCTTTGAATGTCTTTCCCATAGGGTCTAATGTTAAAACTATGTTCCCCACTTGCGGCCATCTTGGATGAGTTACGGACCTGCCAGATACTTTTTTCAAAGGGACCATTGTGACTAAGTTTGGTTATAATTTCTGAGAAGATCTTTGAAATGTTTTTTCCATAGGGTCCAATGTTAAAACTATGTTCCCTGCTCGCAGCCATCTTCGATGAGGTACTGACCTATCAGCTACCTTTTTTGAAAGGGACCATCTAAGGACCATTGTGGTTTGGTTATAATTGGACTAGTAGTTTCTGAGTAGAAGATCTTTGAATGTCCATAGGTCCAATTTTAAAACTATATTCTCCACTGGCGGCCATCTTGGATGATATACGGACCTGCCGGATACCTTTTTTGGAAGGGACCATCTCAGGACCATTGTTACTAAGTTTGGTTATAATTGCACTGGTAATTTCTGAGAAGAAGATCTTTGAAGTCTATTCCATAGGTCCAATGTTAAAACTTTGTTCCCCGCTGGTGGCCATCTTTAATTAGGTACGGACCTGCCTGATACAATTTTCAAAGGGGACCATCCAAGGACTATTATGACCAAGTTTGGTTCAAATTGGCCCAGTAGTTTCAGAGGAGAAGATCTTTGAATGAAAAGTTCAAGACAGACGGACACCGGACTCCAAGTGATGGCAAAAGCTCACCAAGGCATAGCCAGGTGAGCTAAAAATAACAAACTTACAAGTGTATACCCTGTTGATGATTCAGGCCAAGTTCGGTCAGTATTGACCTTGTAGTTTCAGAGATCTTTGAATAAAAGTAAACCAACGGAAACTGAGTGATGGCAAAAGCTCACATGGCCAAAACACCTTTTCAGCAGGGGACCACCCAAAGACTGTTGTGTGGGCATATCAGTAAAGAATCAGGTTAGACAACTCTCCCGACAAAGAACTACCTTTCTGTTTGAATTTTTAACGAAAGGATGTGTATTTTGTTGTGTAATGATATCAAATGGTTGATAAAGACAAAATGTTAGATTTGAGAATATATTTTGAAGGGGGAAGATCTTTGAAGGAGTTCCTAAAGGATCCAGCAACTGTCTTAGAAATAGCAAAGACTTGAAAAACACCTTTTTGCAAGATCCAACGAAGAACTATTACTATAATCGAATTGGCCCAGTAGCTCAAGAGGAGAAGATCTTTGAATGTGTCTTCTATAGGGCCCAATGTTAAACTATGTTCCCACGGCGGAAATCTTGGATATACTGCAGACCTGGATAATATCTTTGCATTGTGGCAAAAATTGGTTCAAACTGGCCCATAAATTTCAGAGGAAAGATCTTCCAAAAAAATTAATTGGGG
>MJUU01029850.1:6654-21516 GCA_002080025.1 Modiolus philippinarum
CCCCCCCAAAAAAAAAAAATGCATATTATTTCTACAGTGATTTATGCAAATATTATTGATCTTCAAGATTTTGTGTACACTTTTAATTTTTGAAACTGATTTTTATCACAAAACTTTTATGTGACTTTTCTTTGTGTAATGAGTATATGGCCAGTAGAATTACCACCTTGCTCAAGGATATAAACATTGACCTTTAATGAACGGTCATATTCAATCATATCCATAGTATCTTATCTACAACACATTTACTACGCGCAAAGTTTGTTTTCATCTCAATTATTTGTATACAAAGTGATTTTTTATAATGTAAAAGGACTGTTTAATACACATTAGATCAAAAACAAAACTTACAATTGTCATTTCTGCTACTGAACACTACCACAATGGAAGGGATGTTTCGTGCGCTATAAAACCGGTTTAACCCAACATTCCTTTTGGAATATCTGTAACAAGTTAGAACTATTGCTGTTGATAGTTTTTGTCGATGCTGTTGTTCTTTTTGATGTCTTGTATATCCCACTTTTATTTTAGTTTTGTCGGTCGATGTTTGAGATATAGATTTGCAGTTGTGATATATGTTTACAAAGTGATAGATATGTGTTTTTCAAACTTTCACCTTGGATTTGTTTGAGGGTTAGAGAAGTAACAAGCACCATGGTTTTTAATTGGGTTTGTCTGAGGGTTATATAAATGACATTTAGCAATCCGCCATCCTATAGATCATTCCCAACCTAAGTTTTACTAAACACTGTGATGAACATTTCACTTTCTTTCTACTTGTCATTAGCAACAGCTGTAGAATTGCTACCAGACACTGCAGCAATGTAAGGGTAGGTATGGCACACCATAAAGCCGGTTTAACAAACCATTTTCTTTGAAATGCCTGTACCAAGTCAGAACCATTGCGGTTGACACTTGTTCATGGGTTTCCACATCTGCTTTTAATTGTCTATATATTGCCTCTTGAACCTCGGCTCTTGACAACTCAATTTTGTGATTACCCCCTTTGAAAAAGACAACAAATATTTCAAATTGGTAAATGCAAAATATATGTTTTTGTTTTCGTTCTTTTCACATATGTCTAGATATTTCAATACACTTTTTAGATATCTGCCTTTAAAGCTTGCTTCCATAAATTTGATAAATATTTCTAGAGTAGATAAATGTATAAAACATTAATACTTGTTTTTAGAGTTATTTCATATCCTTTCATTGTTTCTTATAAAGATTTTTTTTACGGGAGTACGAGCCTGAGATTCCAGAAGCATTCTATATCCTCGGGTTTTATCCATTCAAACAGTGCTAAAATTTTTTGCACATGGATCACATCTTCTTGGTCATAAGTCACTTTAAAATACATAAAATAGACTGTGTATAAAATTTAATTAACTTCCAATTATAATTTCATATATTTAAAGGCCTATAAAAATCTTATGCAAATTGAAGGAAAACTCTAGAGAGATCTGTTTCCCGCCAAAATTTCAACGTCTTATATCTCGAAAATTCCTACATGGATTTTCAAAATGTTTTGCTCAAGTTGTCCCATGATAAGTAGTGCTCTTCAAAACAAAAGGTCAGAATTTTAATTCTAATTACAAAATTTTTGAGACTCGTACTCCCTTAATAAAGCTTATAGACTTATTCTCTTATTTGTGGTACATAACGAGACTTTGAAGCTGGAGTTAGATACGAACTTTTTGAATCGCTTTTACAGGAATTTCATTGGTCGAGCGTCAAGTATGTGCTATTATTTGTTCGACGTTTTGATTGGACCGTTGTGAAATCTCGTTGGCCGTGATTAATGTTACCTAGCAACGGTGTTGTTGTTTGAAACAAAAACAGCAGTTCGGCACTGAATATTATGAAAATCATAAGGGAAAATGTTTTAACAACTCGAAAAAAATGTATATCGCTGGATATCAACTCTCGCTATGTAATTTCAAATATAATAAACTCGCCAAAGGCTCGCTTATTATATTTTGAAATTACATAACTCTAGTTGATATCCATCGATATACAATTTTTTCTCGTTATGAAAACTATAATTATTGATTTAAAATGTGAAAGACCCCATTACATATACAATAAACAACTAAAGGATATGGAATATATGCTCATGAGAAAAGTCTATACAAATACATGGTGAAACCGAGTAATTGAACAACACTTTATTGTTTTTATTCATCTTGAAGTCACCATGAGGCCTTCAACAATGGGCTTGCTTATGCCTCATAGTAAGTTCAAGATATCCTCTAGCATCGATTTAGACGTCGAACAACGTTACTTGCATGTTATTTCATGTCATGGATGTGGGATTGTAAACGAACATAAAAGTAACTGGCAAAGTATTCTTACAATCGCTGTCATCCGCTGTCCGACAAAAAGAACAACAGAAGACAATCACTATATAAAACAACTACAGACCACTAATCGATTCAACTGTAAGAAAACTTGGCATAATAATAACATGATATGTTGGCACTACTACAAACAGGTGGTCATAATTATAATTTGGAAATCACACAAATCCCAAAATTTTAAAGTATGATAGTGAATCCATATAAGTTATTCTCTCAAGAACAAGTACACCATAACTGAAATATATAGAGAACATCCATCTCTTGCACAGAGAATCATTTACGGACTACACACTGCAGGAGAGACAAACTCCAGGATTAAGGGGGTTCGCTACTCTATTTGAAAATAAATATGACTTCTAATAAACATGATTTTTTTGTTAGAATATTAAAGTAGAAGTAATTTAGATGAAAAAAATTGATAGGTTGATGATCTCGTTTTTGAGATTTAAGTGATTGAAAATTTGGCGGGAAACCGAACTCCTCTGATTTTTCATAGGATTAACATTAGCACTGTTTGACCATGAATGAATGTGACAGAATAAATAGAATTCAATGAATTTTTGACATAATGCTCACAAATATGTATAAAATGAAAATATGGGAAAAAATTAGGGGGTCAATGGGCAAAAAATTATAATGCTTTTAAATGGATAAAACCCAAGGATTCCGAAAAAGTGACAGAAATCCCAAAACATGAGGAGCGAACCTCCTTAAATAAACAATTTAAGGATATAAAAGTAACATGGGACAAATGTATAAAATGTAGATAACAGGAAATATCTACAACGGCTGAAAGGCTGAAAATTACAGTAAAATGCCACAATCTGCTAGGGAACTAGACAGGAAAAACACAAACAAAACATAAGAAAAAGGAAACAACGACAGGAACTCGGGACAGCCGGACTTGGTGCCGGCACTAGCAAAAGTCAGCGGTAGGGTTAAACCAGTTAATGGGTACCCAAAACCTCCCGTTTTCATGTTTTATAATAAACATACGAATAAAACTTAATACAGGAAGACTTTAACTCCATGATCACAATCTGGGATGGAGTTAAAAAAAACAATACGTAATTTGAAAGTTGGGGGTAGGGCTGCTCGCCGCTAATCTGCCAACTAGATTAAGGAGCCTATTCTGCAACAAGACTAAGTTACACATTAACCGAAATTTCACTTCCATAAGTATATAATAACCTGAAGCTAACTGAGACATATATTTTACAAGACTTGGCTTGTGCCTTTGCTATCATTAATAAACGTCCGGCGTAAATCTTCTTATTCAATAATTTCGGATAGACATGTAAGGATGTTCGCAGGTCATTATTGGTATGGCTCTCAGATTTTTTTTTACTTCTCTAGTTATATACATTTAAGGGAGTACGAGTGTCAGAAAATTTATGATTAGAATGAAAACTCTTACCTTTTGTTTTAAAAATCTTTGCTTATAGAATAACATCAGCAAAGTAAAATTGAAATTCCGTGTGACAATTTTTTCAAAAATTTTGGCATAAAACAGTTCTCTCTAGCTTTCCATTAGATGTTTATATTACTTAACATACATGAGATTTTATTTGAAGTAGATAAAATTTTGTACATTGTTTATTTTATGCATTTTAAATTTACCTATATGACCAAGAAAATATGATCCATGTAAAGAAATATTTAGCCCTATTTTGCTGAAAATTTGAATAACATACTCCAATTTTGATTTTGCTTTTTTACTCATTTTGCTTTTGTTGTGTCTCTGTTTCTTTATTTTCCGATGTTTCTATTGTTCTTGGATGATTCATTTTTGATTGAAGGTTCGGTTATCACTTACTTAAATGGATAAAACCCGAGAATATCGAATGCCTCAGAAATCTGACACTTGTACTCTCTTAAAGGCATAATAACGTTTTGCCCGGTACCCCTAAATTAAGGTCTTCCTTACTAGAGTGGAAAGACCATCTCGTATTTCTTCAAAATTTTACTAAAGTCTTTCCCACAACATTGGAAAGAACTTATTGTTTTTCATCAGATTATTATCATTATTATTTTTAATAGTTTTTTTCCCTCATCATTTGCTGAAATGTGTTGCAAGATATCACTTTGAAACTTTGAGGCTTTATTCCGTGTATTGCACTCGGTGGATGTCCTTGGTACTGAATTTGGGCTCTTGTTTCGATATTTTTAGAAATGAGTATTTCTTTCTGACTATTTTAAAATTATTGTGTTCCTCATTTTTCGGTTCTAATGCAGGTGAGGCGAGGTTACTCCTTGAAACGCGTATACAGCATAGCAAAAATTAAACTATGTGATATGAAACATATAAAATGGTTTCAAATCTATATTTGCAAGCGGTAAGTGATAACTATATGTATATATAGTTTACTATATACTCAAATGTAGTCACATTAGCATTTAAAAGATTGTTGAAAACAGGTTAGGTGGAAAAGATGATTTTGTGGTATGTGTTTAAGATGTTTAGATATTTAGATTGTAAGGATGCTAAAGTCAGAAAGTTTTTTTTTTTTTTTTTTTTTTGCTGTAGGCGTGCTCAGGTTGTAGGTGTATTGAAAGTGGAGTGTTTCGACTTTATGGAAGGTTCACTGAGTTGTAAAAATCTTGTATATGTGTTTGAGCTGTCAGAGAAGTGTTTGAGCTGTAAAATTACTGTTTCAGTTTTTAGTAGATGTTTTTGTTTTACGAGTGTTTGATTAGTAAAGAGGTTTGATTTGTACAAGTACTGTTCTCTTCTTGAATTTTTAAAGCCTAAAAATTCTTTTAGATTTTTTTTTCTACCCAGTAAATGATAAAGCTACTTATTTTGGCTCATCAGTTTTTTTATAACCATATTTTCTAGCACATTAAATTTTGCTTCTTGAATCACGTCTTCACGGATTTGACATACCCGGTTTTGACTCTATCCTGGATTGACTCACTGATAGTGTGACGGGTGCCACTAGTGGCGCAGGACATGCTTACCCTTCCGGAGCACCTGATGTCACTCCCGGTTTTCAAGAGACTTCACACTAAGTTAGCCTTAGTTCTATATGTCGTCTTTTTTATTTCCGTCAATTGTGACTAACGCACGTTCTTGTTTTGTCTTTGTTTTTCTCTGTTTCCGTTTTTGCCATTGCTTTGGACTTCGATTTTTGTAATCGTCACTTCCTTTGTTCCTTCGGTATTCTACTGCCGTTGTTTCCAAATATTTTAATTCGGTCTACGCTGAAGAGACATTTGTTCTCGAACTAGTTATCTCCAAAAATCAAAATAACAGCAATCTATCAATTTACTGATTTGTTGTTATCAAAGAATCGTGTCACAAAGGCTTATTTTCGCTTCTGCAGATAATTACAAAATAAATGCAGTTGTTTTCATAGAATTGTAGTATTTCCATATGTTGATTGCAAAGAAATGATGCTTTTCAAACTCTCGATGAAACTGCAACCCGATATCACCATGATGACGTCAATGACCCTGTTATAAGCGGACAAATTGAAAAAAAAAACATAATACGCAATTTTGAAACGCAATATACATACCTTATTACAGCTTAAAATGTAATTTTATTAATTTAAGGTCTTAAAACCGGTTTAACCCACAATTTCTTTTGAAATGCTTTTACCAAGTCAGGACCATTGTGGTTGACAGTGTTTTCGGTGGTTTTACATCTGCTTTATCTTTCTGCCATTTGGACTTCGGCTCTTGGCAACTCTGTTCAGTAAAATATGGTTTCAAAGGGTTGATGGAAACGCATTTTAAGTATGAAGCGATACTACGCTTCCCCAAAACACGTACCGTTTCACTTTCAGGCTGTGGCTTACAGACTGCAAAATGATAAATATTTAGTCTTTCTTCAATACAAACTGGATCAATATTATTTGCGTCATTTAAAATATCTGGTGAAGGTGTTTTTGAAATATTCGTGAAAAACCAGGAACTAGAAACGAACCCCCCCCCCCCCCCGCAGTTGCAGTGTCCGATTATATACAAAGGAATTATATGCATATAGAATAGTTAATTGGGAGAAAATATCGACTTTTGATTTGGTTTTTACTCAGGGGGCACAGATAAAATTGGTTATGGTCATAGTCAGTGGTACAAATCAACGCAGTTGTGGTCACATGTTGTTGGTAGTCATTGGCCATACTAAATTAAATGTACAGCAATCTGCACGTTTTCATAAATTGTGCTCGAGTACAAACATTGTGGGAGTTGAAAGATTATAGAAAGAAACTTTCTGTCAAACTGGAATCAAAGCGGAAGACCAAAATACGGGTTAAAAACAGTACAACTGCAAGAAAGCGATACTCATAAATTTCTAAAATTCCCCAAATTAATGGGGTATAATGAATCTGAAAAAACCACTAATATCTATTTTACTCTTAAAAAAAACTAAATTACAAAGCTCTTAGGCTTACAATATCCTGTAGCTACTTATTCATTAGAACTTCTATATTACTGAATAAAGCAAAAATTCTGAAAGTGTTGCATTGCTGGACGTCCATAAAGAAAATCAAAACAGTCGTATCAGATGCATGCAAATTCCAAAGCCAAAATACAACCGCGCCGACTTAAGTATAAACTTTCATTAATACAAACGAAGACACCTGTCATTTAAACCAAACACAACAGGAACGTCTTAAAATAACCATCCAATCACAATGGGACAACCCAAAACAAACATAAATACGATGGAGGAACTTTATGGTATTTGACAATCGCCAATGTTCAATATTAAGGACACGTGCAGGACTTATTGTTTAGTTACAAATTACAAGCCAATTGTCAAACCAATAGTTTATTACATTGGTATACAAAATCAATTTTGATCATTTCAAATTACCCATGAACAGCAAATCCACCCGTGAGTTATCAAGTTACACTTGTAAGAAAATACGAAAGGTTGTTAAAATTTGTTAATTACGTACTATTGTACGATTTGTTGAATAGATCTGGATTATAAACATTTAATGAAAAAAAAAATAAAAGAAATGTTCCAATAAATTCTAGTTTGGTCTGTGGACATTTGGAGTTGGCCAATATTATATTATCATTATTCTTTTCTTATGGCAAGTCTCTAAAGAATCGGTCTTTTAATTCAAAATAATTGTTTCCTACAAGTTTATGTGGTCTCTGTCAGAAGAAAGTAATGAACAACATAGTATTTACTTCATGGGACCATATTCTATCTAGATAACAAATGTAGACATCTCCACACCATTTCTTTTGGAATACCTGTACCAAATCAGGACCACTGCGGTCGACAATTTTTCCGGTGGTTTTCACCTGATTTGTCTTTTTTGTCTCATGGACTTCGGCTCTTGAGAACTGTCCGGTAATTTAGTTATTACCACTATCTTAGATAATGTGAAACAGTTGAATGTGATCGATATGAAATTAAATCCTAAACAAAAAATTTTATGGAGAGAGGACTCATCTGTATAAGCCCTGGAAGCGTGTACTCTGATTCGGGAATATAAATGGCTGAATAGTAGTTACAGAGCTAGGTTTAAAAAATTAAACAGAAGTTTCCATTTAGATTTCCATAAATTTAATAACGTCAAATGCAGAAAATTACGTATTTGTTTATTTGCCTACCGAGTAAACATGTAACAAAATATGTTGTTTTGTGAGTACAATTTCTCAAGCTTTGAACACAAGACAGATGGTTAATTTTAAAAGAAAAACCATCTTTGCTAGAAAAAAATATTTAAGTTTCCAACTACAAATTATATGGTATAAAAACATTTGAAAACTTTTCAATAAATGGTACGCGATTTAGCATTATCGTCGAAAAATCATTGCAGTGAATATTATATGTTTGAAAAAAAACAAAGAAAACAAATCACGCATTCTATCAGAAAATGGTATGATTTAATTTCGAACGGGACAAAAATATGATACATGATGAAAAGAAAACATCTACAGGTACGAGAGGGGAGCATTATTTTCAACATTAGAGTCATCACTGTATTTTTTTACAAAAGACTAAAAAATCAAAACCAACTTTTTACAATGCCTTGACATGTAACAAATGCTTATCTAATCAAAATTTGGTATATAATTGATGAGGGCTGTCAAAGTAAGGGGGCGTACTTGATGACTATATGTCAATTATATGTCCAGCTGACTCTACCAGTGACAGTTGCACACTCTTGTGACCTCTTCAGTTTATAATATCAACGCGCACACCAATCGAATCTAACCGATTCCATACTGTGTGTACAATGCAAGCCAACGCCACAAATTTTTGACGTGTCATTGGACGAAAATCCATACTTAATGCGATTGCGTTGTAGTATGGATTGAAAAATGACAGCTGACATAATATGCAACAGCAAGCAGTCCTTAAATTATACATTTCCGACAGGAATAAAACAGTATTATTAAATGTTGTGTTTTCTTCTTTAAAACGGTTACCTTTTTTAAACAAGTCTATGATGATGTATGAAGTAATAAGTGATCATGACCCAGAATACTTGTTTCTACGATCATTCCTTTTTTTCTTGCAAAATTGTCAGAAAAATTCACAAAGTTAAAAATAAGCAATTTTATAAGTCATAATTAATTTCAATCCGTTGGTAGTATTGTACAAGTTTCACTCAAACAAAATTGAACAATCCAGGCCTGTTCATTTTGTTCACTGCACACAACTGAAGATTTTATTTAGTTTGTCCAACATAATCGCCCGGAGTTTTTCACTGATAGCTAGATACACAATAAAATTACACGCGTACCCAATATCTATGGCTAGCATCATATATTTCCTGATAGTAAAAGCGGTTTCTATTTCAAACAGTGCGTATCCAGAAGCAAGGTCCAAACTGTTGCAAATAAACAAGATATCGGCCAGTAAAAATACAACAAAAATAACAACTACTACCCATGATGATCTTTGGTTTCGTTTCCTGGTTTCATCCGAGTCCTTCCATGTTAATTTTCGTCTGAGTACGGTCAGTTTAGTACTTATGTACGCAGTACAGACAAAAGAAATTACAATGGCCGATATAATATATACGAGATGTGCAACGGACAGATTTAGCGATGCGTTATATAATTGTGAGTGGAGTGGAATATGGCGTAAACATATGTCATCTGGTCCACGGTGAAGACGATTGGTTTCTGCAATGATTATTCTTACATGCATTGCAAAAGCAACAAAAATAGCGGCAATGATCACTCCAGTTATGGTTTTGTTGTTTATATATCTTCGGCTCCAAGTTGGCTTAAATATTGCAACAGCCTTCTGTACACAAAGAATAACTGTAAAATTTACTGACGTAATGTGGAAAACTAGAGCAATCGTCCGGGAAACTACAATGACTACGCACCATGGGTAAAATGGACTCCAAGAAAATGAATCCCAAAAATCTGGCGATATATTTGTATGGTTTAAAGTGATCCCCAAAAAATCAGGAATTGTATAGCATAAAGCCGATAGCCAGTCCGAAATGGCTAGAGACGACAGCAACAAAATTATGGGGCTTCTCTTTTCTTCATATACAAATACAGCTACAACAATCATATTTACTATTGTTATCCATATAGTGACTGCAAACGTAGCATAAATTACTTTTGGAGGCATTATCGATGTCCTGAACAGGGGCAGGTTATGATATGAAACTACGTTGCCCTTTATAAATTGCAGATTGCATTTTTTTGCGATCAAATTCATGAGCTTTCCGTTAATACATTTGCTTTTTGGCATACAACGCACTGGTATGTGTCGATTTATATCAGTCATACAATCATACCGACCAGAGCCACTTATATTTAAATACCACCTAAAATTAAGTGAATGTATATCCACTCCTTCTATCAAGACCGATTCGAATCCATCATTAAGACTTTGATAGGTTATTTTGTTTACCAGAAAATTGTTTTCTTTGATGCTTCTGATATTCCCACGACACCTTATTCCTAATTTTGCTTGTATTTCATCTACACGTAATGTAAAGTTCTTTCTTCGAGCAAATTCTCCAAATTCTCTCTCACACTTTTCATTTATGAAGTAGAACTGAACACCAGAGAAATATTTAACGGGTACAGAATTATTAAACATGACATGAAATGTTTCCGGTTTCTCATTAGTAGATTCTCCATCTTTCTGTGACGGTGATTTGGCGAATGACATTATGAATTTGACATTGCATTTCTGATTTCTTGCAATCAAATTGATAAGTTCTCCATTGAGGCATGTGTGCTGTGGCATGCATTGCATTGGTGTGTGTTGACTTATTGCAGTCATGCAGTCATGGTCATCTGAACCATTAATGGTTAAATTCCACTTGAAATCCGGTGAATATATATCTGTACCTCCGATATACACCGATTCCTGTCCTCCTTTGTGTCTTTGTTTGGTTATTCGTTTAACCAGCAAACTGTCTTGACCAATATCCCTCAAATGCCTCATGCACTTTTTCTCTAATTTTGACTGTATTTCAGATTCATTTCCTTTAAAAACGTTCCCTTTGATAAATTTTCTAAATTCAAATGTACACTGATCATTCACAAAGTAGAATCTAACTCCAGAGAAGTATTGGACAGGTCCGGAAGTGTTGAAAGTGACTGAAATTGGCTTTGTTGGTCTTTCCGATCTCTTATTTTCAGGTGCTCGGCCTTGCGACGAATTAACATCATGCTTTCCGATGCTGTTATTGATAGAATCAGTCTCAGCCCCTTTACCTGCTGAAATTGTAGAAGATTGGCTGGTGAAGTTTACGCTTGCATTTGTTGTTGTCGATGATACAAAATTGACAGTTGCAAATCCTATACTTAAAACAATGAACAAGATCATTTCGTTCAGATGCTCGTCCCAGAAAACCGTGCAGCAAATGCGTCCTTTTACTGATCTGCTTTATATATATTTTCGATATAATAGGATAATTGATATTGATATCTTCCTAATGGTGGCTTTACATTCTGACTAAAATACCTCGCCTCCAGGGAACATTTCTGTTAATGTTACACAATAAAATTGAAAAATTACTTTTACTACAGTAGCAACTGTGTGCTTGAAATGTCAAAATCGAGGATTTGCAATATATTTTGTAGTGAAATACACATTATATACACAGATTAAAATGATAACAAAGAAATATACTTATTTAATGTTTACTTAAAAATGAAATTCTTTTTAGAATAATCAAATACAAGACAAATGTCCATAACATAATAAAAATTGTAATGAAAATATACACTGAGAAAAACTCAAACGTAAATTTCAATATAATTCAGATTGATAAGTCTTTGACCGGTATAGACTCTATTTTAGTTGTAATAATTGTTTTATGAAGTAAGAGGATTATAACTTGATTTCACTGTTCTTGAAGGAGACCATCTAAGCACTATTGTGACTTAGTTTGATTCATTTCGATTTCCGCGAATATGTTTAAAAGAAGATTAACAAGCACCAAACATCTGTTATCTAAAAAAACGATAGTATAGGTTTCTTTTTTCAATATGGTTTATGCATTTTGCTAAAAAATAACTTTTTTAAAAATTTTACCATAACTTCATGTTTTCGTTTTACTGACATGTTGACCCATTCCATTAGCCGAATCTAAATTCTTGGATGGGCCGGGGGTCCCTTTATAATCAGGGTTAAACATATTTTTCAAAAAAAAAAACCAAAAACATAACTATAATCAGATTATTCTCTACTTCAGTTGTCGAAATGGCCATTTGTAAAAACTAAATTTACAGTAAGTTCTGTATTTTGTTATTTGTTACCACTGGTGCTTGCCTCTGCTGGTGGACTATTAGTCGCTGAAAGTATTGATCAGCCTAGAACATGTAGAAGTCAGTACTTCGGTGATGACCCAAAAGCCGAGTTTTGCAATATTTAAGTGTTTGTAAATTTCTTTTGAAAACTATGGAGTATCTCCCTCATGATTTGCCCGTCCTTTGCGGATTTTGGGTCTCCATTTAGATCAAGTTGGTTACTATTTGTTCTCTATCAGTATTAGCCTTTGAGCTTATGCTCTTCTAAATATTTAGATTTTATTTGCACTGAAGAGACATAAGTTGCCGAAATGTCAAATGCAGACACTAAACTAACATTAAGTTTGGTATTTAGTTATTTGCAGTCATGTGTTTGTTCTTCCATACATCGCTGAGACATAAGTTGTCGAAATGGACATATGCAGATATTAGATTTGCAGTATTTCTCATTTCAGTACAGTGTGGTTCAGTTTGCATGAATTGTTTCACAGGTATTTTAAACAACGCTGAGATGTATGGTTAAAATTACATGATAAAAGTATTGCCAGATTCCAATCAAATGAACATTTATTGTAGAAAGTCCTCTATACCCTTTGGCCAGCTAGCGCGTACATAGGTAATAAATAAATACCGAAGTTACTGTGAATTTAAATTCTGCATATGCGCATTTCGACAACTTATGTTTCTTCAGTGCAGATAAAATCTAATTGTTTGGAAGACTATCAACTCAAAGATGTTTAAAACTGATAGATACAAATAACCAAAATGATCTAACTGTTAAGCCAATTTCAGCTAAGGACAGAGCTTTGCATGAGGGAGATACTCCTTAGTTTTCAACAAAATTTACAAAAATTTGGATATTGTAAGGTTCCAAAAAGAATCGACTTTCGGGTCAGCACCGAAGTACTGACTACTGGGCTGGTGAATACCCTCGGGGACTAACAGTCCACCAGCAGTGGCATCGACCCAGTGGTAACAAATAACTAGATACCGAAGTTACTGTGAATTTAAATTCTGCATATGCGCATTTACAAAAATTTAGATATTGTAAGGTTCGAAATAGAATTGGCTTTCGGGTAAGCACCGAAGTACTGACTACTGGGTTGGTGAATACCCACTGGGAAAGGAAATAAAGACATATTTGATGTCGATTAAAGCTACAGTGTGCAGACTTTAAAGTGGCAACAGTACAGTAATTTACAACAAGCTCTGTTGAAATCGTGCACTATTAAACATGCATAAAAAACTGAATTTTTCACATGAATTTCAGGATCCGAGTTTGTCCTTTCATCCACCGTCATTGATTTGCTTCCGTATACTCATAGAAGACGTCTGGTTCAAACTTGACAAAAAGGCAACAGAAAGAGAAACGTGGAAAAGCAGATATTAATCCATCGAATTCCTCCAAAAATGCACATATTTTTTGGCACGTTGATCCCTACGCAGTGACCTTTTTGAACCCTGTCGAGAAAACGTGTTCCATATTTCCTTGCAAATTAATTTGGGTACCATAGCACCTTTATTTCTTCTATTATTATCATTATTTGATTGTTGTATCCACTCAACATTTATGCATGTTTTTCTTACATAATATAACAAGATACTATATATTATTATCAATATATCATGGCTTTACGGTTAAGGATTCACGGATTTGACATAGCCGATTTTTACTCAACACCGGATTGACTCACTTATAGTGTTTCGGGTGCCGTTCGCGGAGCAGGATGTGCTTACTCTTCCAAGGCACCTGAAGAGGTCACCTGAGGGCACTCCCGGTTTTCATGGAAGCTCACACTCTAAGTGCCTTAGTTCAAAATGTGCCCGTCTCACGTCCTTGTTTTGTCTTTGTTTTTCTCTGTTGCCGTTTTTGCCATGTCTTTGGACTTTGATTTTTTTATCATTACTTCTCTTGTTCCTTCGGTATTCTACCCTCGTTGTATTAATGTCTAATAAGATAAGAAAAATCACTGTATTAAAATATCACAACTGGAAGATGATACAACCAGTTAAAACATGACATTGAATTATCAATGAAAGTAGTTGATATGGGAAAAAGCCGTAGGTTTTTGAAAACATGTTATCATTATTTGATTGTTGTATCAATCATGTACATTTCGGCGAGACGAATTTGCTAATGCACCTTTTATTTAAACCCTTATTGTATTACGACAAAATTATTCTTTACGCAAAGAACTTAGAACAACATTACTATAAGGAACTAATTCGAAGATTCGAGGAAATAGCGGAAAAACTAGGTGTGTCTCTGGAAGATTTATTACAACTATCTAATGGTAAAGTTGAAGACATCGACTGCGAGGACGAAGCCGGTGACAAACAAAAAATCGTAATTTTTGACGACTATATTTGTTCACAACAAGATCAATCTTCTATCGTAAAATACTTTACAGGCGGAAGGCACAAGAAAATGAGCGTAATTTATTTGAGTCAGTCTTATTTTCGGATACCTAAAGACTGTCGTTTAAATTGTAATTTCTACATAGTGTATAATTTTCCTAGTAAAAAAGAGAGAGAACTTATATCTTCAGAACTTCAGGTCTCAAAAAATACGCTTGATTTAACTACTAAAAATAAATATTCTTTTCTGTATCTTAACTTACCAGAAAAGAAAATATTTCATTGTTTTGATCGGGAAATTCAATATTAACGTGTTAAAACAAATTAATTTTAACGACAAATACGTTTTCTTAACATTTGTACTCCTAACAGGTATTCGTTACGCCTTAGAGAAACTGTGACAAAAATCAATACGACGTCAAGATCAAGCTGTTGGTAG
>MJUU01029854.1:7033-44138 GCA_002080025.1 Modiolus philippinarum
GCGTTTTCAGTGACTTTGGTTAAGTTTTGCGTTAAAGTCCATTTCTCAACAACTGTACATTATTGGACAATGAGATTTCATCAAATTAATTGCCTTGATGAGTACCACCCAAATCATTGACAATAAGGTGGCTTTGACCTGCATTTTACGATTCTGTGAATTTGGTTAAGGTTTGCCTTTAAGTCAATTTTTCAATAGCTACACATTATAGGACAATGATATTTCATCAAATTTATTGCCTTGATGAATACTGCCCAAATTAATGACAATTAAGTGGCTTTGACCTACATTTTAATAGGAGGTTATCCTTTGGGATAATTTTTTGGCAGGGCATCCGTGTCTTACAGACACATTCTCTACTTAACTTTGAAAATCAACAAAATATCCTTGTTAGTACTCTAGAATTTAAAATTTTTAACGAGGACAGTAAGAGTTTTGCTTTTGAAAAATTAGTATATTTATTCATCATTGCAATTTGCATTTATTAAAATTTGGTGGTACATGCCATAAAAGAAGAATTTTTCTGTACCTTGAAACTTCCTTCAAGTTTATTCATTCATATTTAATGATACACACATGATTTATTTTCCATTTTAGGCCTGTATGTTGACATTTTATCCTGAATTTGAAGCAGATTTCGATCCACAACAGGAAGTTGTTTATCTGTTAGACATGTCTAATTCAATGAAAGGACAATCTGTTATGGACGCTAAAAAGGTAACTCTTATGTCAATAGGATGACAGGCATCATTCATGTAGCTTTTTATAAGGCCGCAAAAATTTTTGCGGTCGTATATTGGTATGGTGCTGTCGTCGTTGTCGTCGTCTGTAGACACTTTAGTTTTTGGTCAATAACTTTAGTTCCAGTAGATCAATCCTTATAAAATTTGAAAATAATGTTCTTTGGTACAAAAGGAAGGCTTGGCTGAGTTTTGGTCATTGTGGCCCCACCCGTTTTTAAAAAAGGGGCCAAAAAGGGTTAAATTGGGTGTTTTCACATGTTTGTCTTTAGAATCTTTATTATTAATCAGATTTTGATAGGATTTCTTTCAGTGTACACCTGAGGAAATTTTTAATCTGGTATATGCCAATGGATTTCACGTAGCATGTACCGCTCACGAGATAAATGGGGCCAAACAGGGGCAAATCTCAAAAAAAAAATTTTTTTTATTTTAAGTCCGATTTTAATGCAGTTTTTTAAATGGATTCCTTGTGAAAAATTAATATTGCGCTCAGCTATTAGATTTTTGATAACTTGTTTCCTTTCCTAGCTATGAGGGGCCAAACAGGGCCAAAAATGCGAATTTGCAGATTATGTATATTTTTTTTTTTCATCGGATTTCGATGGGATTTTTTTTCTTTGGATTCCTCTTTTGGCGTAGTTCTTACCGTTTCCGTGCTACAAGGGGTCAAAGGGGCCAACATTGCAATTTTTCTAAATATGTCAAATCTTTATTTTTCATCGGATTTCGATGGGATTTCGATGGGATTTTTTTCTTTGGATTCCTCTTGATCTAAGCTTTCAGAGGAATGCAACGGATTTGGCATGGCTCTTACCGTTTCCGAGCTACAAGGGGTCAAAGGGGCCAAAGTTGCAATTTTTCTAAATATGTCAAATCTTTATTTTTCATCAGATTTCGATGGAATTTTTTTCTTTGAATTTCTACGTGTCCATCTAATTATTGTGTCAAGCTCTTTACTGTGTCCACATTCACTTTAAACTACTTTTGTTGAAATTTCAGTAGTCGACATGCTGCGGTCGTATCATGCTGCGCTCGGCGTAGCCCTTTACAGTGATGAAAGTTTTCCGCGGATCCGCGGATTTCCTCTTTTTTGCTTTCAAGCTGCTCCATTTTATTTGTTCCTTTTACTATATAACTACTTCCAGTGTAGTGGATTTCCACTTTTTTCTATCAATCACAATTTCATCTCTGCCTTTATTACCATATAGAGATTTTCAGAGGTTACAATTTTATTTTGTTCAGTGATTGCTTCTGTAGTAAGTACTGTTCCAAGGTAAGGTACTAGTTATGGGGAGAAGGCACTTTTATTTATTACATATGGGGATGGGGGTGTTATCTGAAACTCAGAAAACAATTCTATGGTTGGGTCTATTGCCAAACAAGTGCCTTTCCATTGTACAGTCAAACCTGTCTTATGTGACCTTCCAAGGGAATCTCAAAATAGGGTCACATAAGACAGGAGGTCTTTTAATACAGGTTCAATTTACAAAGAAAGCACTATGAAGGGGTATTAAAATAGGGTCATATAAGACAGTTTTTGCTTAATAGAGGTGGTCCCTAAGGGAGGTTTGACTGTACCTTAAATAAAAAGTGATAAAAGGAAACATCTGCAACGACTGAAAATTACAATTTCATGTTACAATCTGCCATGGAATTTTAACTGAAGTCCTAAGAAAGAAGTACTGTTACGTTGTATATGTTGTGTACAAGTTGTAATTTTGTACAATTATAATTTGTACAAAAATTTTGTACAAATTATAATTTGTATTTTCACTTTGTACAAATTATAATTTGTACAAAATCAGGTTGTACAAATTATAATTTGTAAAAATTAACCCAGAAATCACTTACAACTTGTACAAATTTTACATCATTTGCTTAATTTATTTCAAATAATGAAATGAAAGAAAATATTTTTACCAAATGATGAAAAAAATGTTTTATTTTAATATAATAGAGCATATCAGAAAATTTGACTAAAATTTGTATTATTACTTTCTATTAATGAAAAGTATTATCAGATCAAGTCATGAACCATGACAATAGAAATTACACACATGAACATAACGTCATTTGTACAGTCCAACGTCCATAGCTCCGACATCCTTGGAAGGGACTAGTAGATGAAAACAGTTGGAGCTAAGGCATTTCAAACTACCAAGTTGAAATTATATTGGAAACTTAATATTAAGGGCAAACTGAAAAACTATTTTTAAACATCCATGGGGTATGAGCTGTTGCATTTGGTGCGATCAAATTTTCAGTGTTAGTACATGTTTTAACAAATGACATCGATTGTTATGTTGTATTGTCTCTGTGGTGAATGAAAGGATATGGAGTAAATGCACATGAGACAAAGTCTCTACAAATGTCTATGTGTTTATTTGTCCACCAAACATGGGCACCCATTAAGTGGGGACAACTCTACAATGGATTATATAAACTTTGGTTTTAATATCCTACAGAAAAATCTTAATCATTAATTTTAATGAGAACTATTCATTAGTGATCATTAGTGACTACGCAGTCCACAATAACAGGACCTGCTTTTGTGCTATTAAAATTTAATCTTTAGTGTACTTACTGAAAATACAAATAAAGAAAAAGCAAAGGAAATTCAGTCATGATTATCACATTGAATTGGTGTTGTTGTGATACACAGAACTGTCAGGAATTAGTTGAAAGCCATCGAATTGAACACGGTTCTGTATTGATCTGATAACAATATTAATACACAATAATTCATTATACAAAATAAAGAATAATTGTCGGATGTGCTCTATTATATTAAAATAAAACATATTTTCATTAATTTGATCAATTGCTAAACATATCTCCATTAATTTCATCATTTGAAATAAAATTTAGTAAATGGTGAAAGATTTGTACAAGTTGTAAGTGATTTTTGGGCTAATTTTGTACAAATTATAATTTGTACAACCTGATTTTGTACAAATTGTAATTTGTACAAAGTGAAAATACAAATTATAATTCGTACAAAATTTTTGTACAAATTATAATTTGTACAAAATTACAACTTGTACACAACATATATACATCTAAATCTCATAAATGTAACTAACACTCTAAACACTATGGAAAATTGTAAAAATTGATATCCTTGAATATGGCAATTTATCTGAAACAGCTAAAAATTAGCAGTACCCAAAACTGATATATTTAAATCTGGTTATTCATTTATTTTACAGGTATTTTTGTTGTCCTTGACAAAGTTACCAGACAAAGCAAGTTTTAATGTGATAACATTTGGTACAACATTTAAAGAATTGTTCCCATCTCCACAACAAAAATCTACAGCAACAGTTGACAAGGCAACACATTTTATACAGGTGAGTGTGACTGTTTATTACAATGTTGTGAGACAAAAGCTTCTTTTTCCTACATATGTATTTTCATTGACATACATGTGGAAGACTCTTGGATACATAACCAATATATATATAAACTATGTTCAAACAATAGAAAATGCCACCAATTAATACAAAAGACTAATTTCTTTGATAGATTAGAATATAAGATTTAATTGTAAATACATGTGTTGATGTTACTGCAACATTTATACCCAACAAGTAACAGAAAATATTTTTTGATCTTTATTTGTTCATGGAAACATTGTAAAATAGATTTAAATGAACTGCTGCATGATGAAGAATGATATGTTCAAGAAGCTTATTTCACTGATACTTTTCTAACTACATGTATTAAATCACAAAGTCTGTATTTCCGAGCTATTTACAAGCTATAAATTGAAAATGTTTCTAGGCTGTTATACAAGCTAAAACCAAAATTTCAAATCCAATTTCTAAGCTAGAACAGAATTTTTATATGACCGCAAAAAATTTGAGGTTGTATAATGGTATGGCGCTGTCGTCGTTGTCGTTGTCGTCCGGTGTCATTGTCTGTAGACACTATTGTTTTTTGTCAATAACTTAACTTCCAGTCGACCAATCCTTATGAAATTTTAACACAGTGTTCCTTGGCACATAAAGAAGGCTGGGGTGGGTTTTGGTTATTTTGGCCCCTTTCGTTTTTAAAAAAGGGGCCAAAATGGTCAAAATTGGGTGTTTTCGCATATTTGGCTGTAGAATATTTATTATTTATTGGATTTTGATGGGGTTTCTTTCAGTGTGTTCCTAATTAAATTTCCTATCAGATGTAAATCAGCGGATTTTACATGGCATTTACCGTTCACGAGATAAATGAGGCCCAAAAGGGGCAATTTTCAAAATTTTCATTTTATTTATTTTTAGTCTGATTTTGATGCATTTTTTGTCTCGCCCGCAACGAAAGGCGCGGAAAGCGAGACATATGCGTACAAAGTATGACGGCGACGGCGGCGGCGGCGTAAACTTTCATGTTAAGTTTTTGTGATTAGGTCATTTTCTCAGTAACTATAAATGGTAGGTCAATGATATTTGGTATATAGGTTGGTCTTGAGTAGTACATGACAGTCTGCTATATGGTTTTTGTCTCTGACCTCAATTTCACGGTCCAATGAACATGTTAAGTTTTTGTGCTTAGTTTAATTTCTCAGTAACTATACGTGGTAGGTCAATGATATTTGGTATATAGGTTGGTCTTAGGTAGTATATGACAGTCTGTCATGTGGCTTTTGTCCTTGACCTCAATTTCACGGTCTAGTGAGCATGTTAAGTTTTTGTGATTAGGTCATTTTCTCAGTAACTATAAGTGGTAGGTCAATGATATTTGGTATATAGGTTGGTCTTGGGTAGTACATGACAATCTGCTATATGGTTTCTGTCTTTGACCTCAATTTTACGGTCCAGTGATCATGTTAAGTTTCCCAGTATCTTTTAATGTAAGGTCATTAATATTTGGTATTTGGGTTTGTCTTAAATTGAACATGACATCCTGCTGTTTGGCTTTAGCCCTTGACCTCATTTTCACATGAACATGTTTGGTTTATAGTATCTATCAGTGGTCACTGATATTTTTTTTTGGTGATTCATGACAGTCTGCTCTATTGCCTTTGTCACTTACCCTAATTTCACAGTCT
The DNA here is from genome assembly GCA_002080025.1 of Modiolus philippinarum. Lineage (NCBI taxonomy): Eukaryota > Metazoa > Mollusca > Bivalvia > Mytilida > Modiolidae > Modiolus > Modiolus philippinarum. Next base: position 12,815 of record MJUU01029854.1, read on the forward strand.
AGCAAATATGTTTTATTTTCTGATTTATTCAATTTGAGAATTCACATCAATTTTGCGACCATGAAGGGACGGGCGAGACATCAATTTGGGTCCACACTTGTTTGCAATGGATTCTCTTTGAAAATTAAAAAGGAGCTGCACCATTAGATTTTTGACGACATGTTTCTTTTCCAAGCTATGAGGGCCGAATGGGGATACAATTGCAAGTTTGCAGATTACCTGAAAGTTTCATTTTTCATCGGATTTCGATGGGATTTTTTTCTTTGGATTTCTCTTGATATAAGCTTTCAGTAGCATGACTATGGATTTGGTAAAGCTCTTACCGTTTTCAAGCTACAAGGGGTCAAAAGGGCTGAAATTGCAATTTTCAGAATATGTAATATCTTTTATTTTTGAGAAAAAGAGGGGGAGGCATACTTGTGTCTACATTTGTACTGTGTCCACAACTGTATTGGGTCCACACACACTTACATTTACACTTGCCATATTGATTCAGAGTTCAATTAGTGGGGGGTATACCTGGCCGCCATTCGGCGACAGCTCTAGTTTTTATTTTCCTTAGTTTGTGTGCAGCTAATTACTTGGTCAAGCTCTTTATTGTGTCCATTTAATTACTGTATCAAGCTCTTTACTGTGACCTCATTCATTGTCAGTTACACTTGTTCAAATTTCAGTGTTCGACATGATGTGGTCGTAGCATGCTGCGCTCGGCATAGCCCTTTATTCAAGCTCTTACAAGCCTATTGCATTTGATATTTCTGGGTCAGATAAATAAAACCAACTCTTGCTGCTGATAAGATTTATCCATAATATTCTTTGAATAGAGTATAAATCTTTTAAGGTTATTGTTTAATATAAGCTATCATTTAGGAAAGTTTTATAATACATTCAAATTTCTTTAGCTTTAATATCCCCCCAACTACTGAAAATAGTTCCAAAATGATTATGGTGTTAAAGATTTCAATACGTACAGAAAAACTATTGTGATAAAAATCCAGCTAATTGAGTTCAATAACATAGGTTCAACATACAGCCGAACAGTGAAGAATAAGCTTATTACGATTTTTTTTTTATATTTCTGCTGTTGTTATTTATTTCAGACAGCAGAATCTGACCAAGGAGGAACAGTTGTTATCACTTTGTTACAGTCCTTGTTTTTACTTAGTCCACCAGAGGGCAGCAGAAGTATTATTCTGATATCTGATGGTCACATGACTAGTGTAGAAGAAACTTTGTCACTTGTTAGAAAAATGAATACTATAAATAGACTTTTCACCGCTGGAGTTGGGTAGGTAACAATTTATACTGTTAAACGGTCTTTTGATGTTGTTTGCTAATAACAGAGACACAACTTATGCCAATTTTTAAAGTCAGTGGTGTGATTTACTGTCTTGTCTCGAATTATTCGACAGCCAAATTTTTGACACTTTTCATTTTTTCAAGAAACTCAAAATTTTGATATCTTCAATTTTTCGAAGATCTTGAAAAAACGTCTTGTGAAAAAAAAATGGAGGTTGATTGATTTCAAAGGAAATTACAATAACTTTTGCAACAACACTGTTCAGGATGTACAAACATAGTTTTCTTTGTTAATATTATCAGTTTGTTACCTTATACATTCAATAAAAGATTTTTTTATAGGTTTTATTTGAATAAGATCATTCCAGACATGAATGATTTGTTTACTTCCACGCTTGGCACTTGAGTAAAATGTCATCTTTAATTATATTTTATGGCCTTAATAAGGAGTGCTTATAGGATAGATGATATTACAATAAAAACAATAGGACTATCTGTTGTCAAAGTGTCCCAAGCCCAATAGAAGTTGTCATGACATTATAATAAATTGGTATCAAACAGGATTTGTTCTGTGCTGCTAACAAACAAATGAATAGGCTTCAAAAAGACAATAGTTTCATATTTGAAAAATTTATTGATATCTTTTGTTCTGAATATCTTTTTTGTTCTGAAATTTGTTTGTCTCAACATTTTGATAGTAGGGAAAACATCATTTACTAGGGCATAAACAAAGGGGGACAACTTCAATTGAATATTATTCCAGGTAATGTGGCATGGCCGTTCTCATTTTGAGAACAATCTAAATGAAGAACATTTTGCTAGAAACAATAAATAAACAACACAAAAGCATAATCTTTTATTTATTTAATATCATTTATTCATAAAATAAGAAATATGGATACATTACCTGTAAAGATTGGGATTGATGAAAATATACTCACCGATTGCCAAATTTTGTCGAAAATTCACCTCAAAATTTTTGAAAACCTTATTTTTCCACTATTTTTCAAAATCCCTAAATAATGTTGATTTGAAGTGTTTAAAAAATAGAGACAATATGGTAGCCAGGAATACTTGTGAAAATTCAGTCTGAAAGAAAAAGGACTTATATGAATTGTTAAACTACATATGTACATGAAAATAATGTTTCTAGGTACAATTTGATTCATAATATACAATAAAAAATGACAATTTACAGATGAGTTAGCATGGATGGTTGAAATGCTTTCCTGCTTTATTACATTTATATGAATTTATTGTGATCAATTGGCTTTTATATTTTTTGCAATTGAATGCAGATTTAGAAACTTTGCTTGGTCAATTCTTAAATGACTATATTTAGTAAAAACCCCAAAATTTTATTCAGCCATTTATAATGATAAAACCAAATTTATGATTATAATTTTCAATATTTTATTTTGTTTTTACCAGTCCAACAGTAAACCAGCACCTAATGAAAACTTTAGCGACCTCTGGTGGAGGAACTTATCAATACTATAACAATAAAACCAAATCAAACTGGCAGTCAAAGGTAAGATGTTATAAAATTTAGAGCTTTGTATATTTTCCTTCTTTTTGCCTCCTTTTATATCCCCCAGAAAGTATAGTTTTTGGTCTGTCTGTCTGCTTGATTGCTTGTCAGTTATATGCTTAACCTTAACTAAGATTTAATTGGTTTGTCTTTTGAATGGTGAGTGATATGGCTGGAGTCAATACCTCTAAAACAGTGCTAGAATATTTGACCTTATGACCTTGACCTAGGAATATGAACAAGAATTACATGAAAAATAATTGAATTTTCATGTTTGGTTTATCTTTTAAATGTGAATAGGGTCTGATAAACGATTCACGATTCACGATAAACAGGCAATCCGAAAATGTTTCCCGCCAAAACATGACGTCAGAATATTGTGACGTTCACATTTTTGTTCGAAACGTCATATATCTTTGTTTAAAATGTAACTTCCGGGTACAATTTTTTATCCGGGAAGTTCCAAAATTGTAAGAGACTTACAGACCCTATTGACAGGGCTTTGTAGAACTAAAATTTTGGTGTTGTGTTTCTGATAGCCATAATTTTTGTAGTCTAAATTATATAATGTTTAATTTTTGTGCTTGTTATCTATTATGACCAAGTTGTAAGCAACAACATCACTGCCTGTAACAAAAATCTTACTATTGGGTATCTGAAATTCCTTAATCACTGTCTCTCATTGTTGGCAGGAATATACCTGCACTAAAATTTACCTTTTCTCTATTTTAATTATCTGATTGAGCATTTTGTTTTATGTGAAAAATCAAATTTATTGGAATGTTTCTTGTTGAGAATTTTTCCTGAAAATTTTTAAGTCCACCCGTTCATCTTGTATTAATGGCCAGTTTATCATACAATTAACAAGTCTGTCATATACCGTATTTTACGGCCTATAGGTCGATATTTTTTTTTAAAAAATCGTGGGCTCGACCTTTCTGCCGTTTCAACCTATCTGATATCAAATCAAAATTTTCTCACCTGAAAAAAATAATACAGACGTCTGATTGGTATGCCAGAAGATTCTATGACCTGATTTTTTGTTCCTGATATTGCTATTAAATCATTTCAAATCCCAATATTACAATAAAATACAGTTAATGTTGTTTATTGTTTTGTGTTTTTGCACACTCGCAAAGCAGGAAGTGTTTGTTGGGTTATAATTATGATGAAAGTCGGAACAACTATGAATCAGTTACGATTCTTCAGGGTTGCATTTCTGACTGAATATTTTTATTTTTGAAGAAAGTTTCTGCAGTATTTAAAGCATTTGATAAATATTTAACAATTAGGGACATTAATTATCCATCCTTATTGACTTAACTGATACAAGGATTTGCTTATCGTACTTGTACATCTGTACAAAGAACAATAACTCTTACACTTAATGTTTGCACATGCGTACAGGTTAAAACATGGCGAGGAAAATTCTGGCTATCGGGAAATTAACGTGTTCTGTCATAATTTTATTACTTCAATCTTTTGAATGAATTATTTTTATGGGAAATTAAATATTTGTGTCAATGAAATGGATCATAGCTTGGAGATAAAATTGGACCTAATTAGTGAATAACACCTGGACATGTCAAGCCATCAACACAGCTTGTTGACATCTTTATGGCTTCCCTGGATAAACATTAATCAGTAATTAAATAATTACACCAGTAAACTGACAATCTATAATGAGTTTGACAACAGTTTAATTGAGATTCCCAAGGCTGAACAATATTGTATTATTAATAATAATAATCATTGAAATCAGCTAGTACAACATAAATTATAAATAATTTAAACAGTGGACAGAGCTAATACTTACCAATACTTACTTTCAAGAAATCGTCGGCTGTCGACCTATACTGCGCCCTCGACCTATCTGAGAACGGATCCAAAATTTTCCCAAAAAATTAGCCCTTCGACCTATACACCCTATCGACTTTTAAGCCGTAAAATACGGTACATGTATTTGTATAATAATTGTCGTAAACAATTTTATTCCAAACATTTAGTGAAACAGAAAAAAATTAATTGTATATTAATAGCAAGTTACTATGGAAACATGTAATGTACTTTGAAAAAATCTACATCTTTTTTCATCCTTTTAGATTGAAGGACAAACAGAAAGAGCTTGTCAGCCAGGAGTATCAGGAGTCAGTGTCCAATGGATTTACTATGCAAAGGATCATACTGTTGTCCAGGCTCCTTGTCAGATCCCATCTTTATTTAATGGTACCCGTCAGGTTGTCTATGGATTTGTTCCAAACTGTACTCAGGTAATGCATTTAGCATGTGATTCGATCCAGAATTCACAAAGATTTTTAAAACATTTACATTGAGAATTGAATGCAATGTTTTGTAGTTTTATTGGACGATTTTTCAAAGAATTAATTCAAAGGATAGATATTAGGAATTAAGCTATGGGAGAGAAACAACCTTTTCATAGTTATCCTCTTGAGAATTTGTTTTCAAAGTTTTGTAATGAAATTTCTCTAATGCTAATTTTTTTGTAGAACTTCAAAGATGCCAAAAAAAGAGTGCACTTTATTTTTGTCACAATTCGACAGAATATTTTCATTGGAACCTTGTGAAAAGTTATTACTTGAGGACTATATCAATGTGTCCATACTCTTATTGTGTCCACACAAAAACAAATAAGGTAAAACATAACTGATTGGATACCACAAAAAATAGAGCACTAGTAGTGTAAATACAAAAAAATGTACTCATAAAAACTGGGGATATATCAGGTGCTTTTGAAGGGTAAGAATGATCTCTTCAATGTCTCTAAAATATGTGGCTTCAAAGCATGAAATAAAGGTCTTATGAAGAGGTTTAATTGTACATTTTGCATAAATTAGCCACCTTATAGTAAATTAAACATGTGATATCTTCCTAACTTTACACATTTATTAATTTGATTAAACATGTGATATCTTCAAAACTTTACACAATTGAACAATTTGAATAAACAAATGGTATGTTCCCCATTGTACAATATATATGGTGCTAAGTGTCTGTTGATTATACAATGAGTAAAGAGTGAGATTTAGGAAAAATAACAGAAAAAAGTAACATTTTTACAACCAAAAAAAAAAAACAGTACAAAAAGATGACTGATTGGATAAGATAATTTCTCACAGTATAGTTAATGTATTTTATAAAAAGCTACTACAATTTAATGTCTTTATTGTCTTACAGGCCAAACTGAGTGCATCAGTGGATGGCAATGAATTTTCTACCATGGTATCTACCACAGAACTTAATATGACCAAAGGAAAGGTATGCAATATCTGATAAAATCTTCTTGACATACAATGTGCTGTGTTAGTTCATTCATCAAGTATTCTGTTTTTAAGTAGACATAATTATCATCAATAAGCCCTCCCAAAACTTTTAAGAACTGATTATATTGGAGAGAGCATTTATTGTGGTCTCAAAACTAATATATGAGAATGACCTACATATGTATATCATATATCAAACACTATGAATGATTTCCTGTCGAAAAGTTTTCAGTTTTCCTTTGTTATCAGAATATCAAATAGATTTAAGGCCATTCAAAAAAAGTTATTTGTTTAACTCAGTCTTACAAAAAACTGTTTAGATATTTTTGGAATTTAGCTCAGATGTACATGTATGAAAAAATTATTACATAGTGACATCAAAATTGAATTTTGCAGACATCCAAGAAATCATTTAAAAAACGCCTGCCTGTACCAAATTTGAAATAAAAAGGTTGAGAAATAAACAATTTATTTTGAATGGCCTTAGGACTAGATACATTGGCAAACAAATACTGAAGCAAAAAGGGAAAACAGGGATCTAAAATCAAAAATATAAAAAAAACACAGCATTTCAGGTGTAATGGAAATCGGGACAATGTAACAAAGACAAAAAAAATATACAAAAATAAACCAAAATGAAATGTTATCTGAGACATGCAGAGGGAGACTTACTCTTTTGCTTTAAAAATGGCCTGCAACCTTTGACAAGAAATACTTTTTCATTGACTTTTAATTTGACTTCTTTGCATTTAGAAAATGACCTGTGACCTTTTACAGCCTAAAGAGGTTATCTGTGTATATCATATGATATTTGGCCGATTGCATTTTAACAAAAAATATTGTTTCCTTATTAAGTATTGGTCATTTTGTTTATAAGTAATGGTTCATGATCCATGTAAATCAGTTGACTAGAATTAAAAAAATATTCAACTCTTTCACAAAACTGTATTAATTTAAATTTTTTGATAGGATAAGTAAAAATACACAACTGAAGCATTTTCATGTGGCTAGAAAAATTGAGTTTTTTTACTTACATGTTTTAAAACATGATATGTAAATTGTTTTACAGTATACATGTATATTTATAGATGTTACACCAGTTAACAGCCAGAGCTGTCATTAGAGATTATGAAGATGGTGTGTTTTCTGACAACAATATGTTAGATAAGGTAATTTTCCTAGATTTACTTCTTTATTTAGGATAACCAGTCAATTAGATTTGAAAACATACATAAATGTACAAAATTGTGTGTATTTATATGCATGTGCAATTTGCAAACATTTATATCTGTGAATTTTGCAAAGTAAATTTAACTAAGCATGATTGTAATTGTTGAGTATTGAAAAAAAATTGTCATTTAATACAAATGCAAAAAAAAAAAAAAAAAAAAAATCAGTGAAAAATCTTACTTGATTTGCTTTTTTATTCATTGAAAAAATAGAATCCACATACATCTCTATCAATGAAACATCAGGAATCAAAGGTCTCAGAATTAAATTTGAAGTAATAATGAAGTTTGTTCTTTAGGCAACAAAACACTTTTGCAATAATGTGTATCTGATAAATCAGTTGTCATAATGGTTTTGGGTTTATTTTTTTCTCATTATTTCTGAAATACAATACATTGTCAAGTTCCTAATTGAATTTTATAATTTATTGAATTTTTCACAAGTTTTCACACTTCCTTTTATCTCCACACTGACATTCTGACATCATTGACGTTGCTTAGGAACGTTGGATGTCAAGTACGGCTTGATGCTGAATTAATCCTAGTTTGTGATTACAAAAGTGAGAAAATTAATTAAACACCATTGAAAATGCAGAATTTAGAAATCTCGGACAATCTCAGGTAAGATTTCAATGGTTCTCTGACTCGGCAAGCCTTGTTGGAGAAATATTGAAATCTTACCCTTGGGTGTCAGAGATTTCTTGATCTTGCCTTTTCACTGGTGGTAGAGTCATATTGCCATGTTTTAGTGTTTATTTCAAATTTATACTTTCTCACTTAATCCTTGCATCTTCTGTACTTTGAAGTTTCTTTATCAAGATTATATCAAGATCATGTAAATAATCTGTGTTTTTAATGTTTGTAGGTGCAGAAAATAGAGAAAAAGTCCTATATTATTAAATTGAGTAAAGAATTTTCTATAGTGACACCATATACCAGTTTTATAGCAGTTGAGGAGAGAGACAAGGTGGGTATCTCTTTTGGAGAGATCTTATGAGTTTTACAACAGAAGAAGAAATACATGGTACGCTTGTATCCATGGTGACACCTTATGCAGAGAAGCATAGTTTCTAATTCTCTTGTGGCTATTATGTAAAAGAAAATACAATGTGCATATCTGCAAACAATCACTATTTCTGTGCTTTCCAATATGAGAGAATCAAATTTTCGATGAGATATTATTTCTTCTTCAACAATATTGAAATTGGTGTATTTGCATTAGGAGGATAATGTTATTAAAATGCTTTGAATGCAAATGGAAGGTTCAAATAAAGCCTCCTGTAATAGGGGAGTGGGGGGGGGGGGTCAGAAATATCAAAATATCAAATATCAAAATGTTATTATACATGCACATATATATAGAGTTTGACAAATACTTTTTTGTATTTTTTCCTTTCATTTATGAAGGAACATCTTCTCAAAACATGAACAATAGAAAATATAGAGGGATAAAGTTTCTGTGCAGGGATAAAGTTTCTGTGCATCTCAGTTGTATCTTAAAAGTATAATTACCAATCAATATACATGTATTTTGCTAAAATCATTAATTATTACAGGTGTAGATAACAATACATGTTTCGAAACAACTGAAAATAGAATCAATAGATTTTAAAGCAGTGGGATATTGGACGCAACAAATTCTATAATTTGTGTGTTTACATTGTAAATTTCAAGCTCTAAAATTCTAAACCCTAAGGAGTGATCAACTACTGTGATTGTGTGATTGAAGTTTCTTACCTGTATTAACTATAGTTTAGCACGATAATAAAAGTAATTAATTTTCACATTTTCAGGATGAGGAGAAAATAGATGGACCTTCCATTTCTGAATTGGTTGCCAAGGAAACTGTAGATGTTTTACCATATATGGGATGGCAGAATGCTGATATGTTTGAAGAAAAGGTATGCTAAGTTTGCAAAGTTTTGGCCGTAGGAAAAACAGTTGACTCTAGGTAAAGGAAAATATACATGTCCATGTATATATTGTGTTTGTTATAGATTAATTACCATTTGACATAAAACATTGATGTCAAATTCAGCCAGAATCTAGTTTAGTACAATTATAACTTTGTCAGTATATTATTTCAATTTACATTCATAAACTGTAAAGTGATTCTGTAGAGTTTACTAGAATTCCACCAAGACTATGTTGGAATGTACTTTGTGTAAAACAATGTGAGACTTGAACATTTACAACACATGAAGTCTTTACAGAAGGGCCTATGGGGAAATTCCAACCAATTATTAATTTGTACTCTGTAGCAAATGAATACCATTTCTTAATATAGAAAGGGTTAATTTGGTGTATATTACTTCTCTTTTGTCTTTTGTTTGTTGTCTTTTTATGCCCCCAGATCGAGGATAGCCTGTCTGTTTGTTTGTCTGTTTGTCCAAAACTTTAACCTTGGATATAACATTTGAACTATTTAAGATAGACTTACCATACATGGCAAATGTACAGGTCTAGTCAAGAGGAACATTAATATGCACCCCAAAAAATAAGGTCGGACCAAAGGTCAAGGCCCCAGAGGTCAGAATTCACCCTTGAAGTATTAGAGCTGTTTGGGGCATATGTAGTGTTTCACGAACACATCTTGTTTAGAATCATAGTTTTTATTTGAAATAAATACCAGTTGGAAACTGAAGGTTTAGGTCAAAATGCCCCCAGGTTTTAAACTTATAATTAGTTGACTTAAAAAAAAATGATAATAACACCAGAATGTTAAGATTTTTCATGAGTTTGATGGGAAAATCTTAAAAGAAACTTGGATTGAATTGATAATGTACCTATCTTTTACAATGTAGTACACAAACTGGAAACTAGATGAGTATCAAAAGTAGCGATTTTTTCATCCTACGAAATTCAGTCAGCCTTTGTTACTAGTAATGTAAAAACCAAAACTTGAGGTACTGTTTAAATTTTAGGATCCTGTAATGGCAGTAGAAGAATTATTACGTAAAGGGGCTATAGCGGAATCCTTTTCTCAGATGGAGGCTGAAAGATGTTACTCTTCTATACTGGATTATGTTGATGATCTGAAGAAGGAAGAAAATACAGATTTAAAGTTTACAGTAAGGAAACCAGTATTATTTCTGTAAAGGAAAAATTTAGTATTGAGATGAGTTCATGTGTATACATGTGTCACACCAGTAAATGACCAAACAGATTTTATTGATACAACAATATTATCCATGGTAAAATGTCACAAATCCTCTGATGTCACAACAGAAGGTATACGGTACTCAAAACCTTTAAAGGCTTCCTGCAATGAAAGATAATACATGTACCACAAGGATGCATTAGGTACATGTACATGTACTTGATAAAAACTATATCTAAACCAAACCTGTCTAAACCTGACAGAATGTGAAGATTTTGTTCCAATTTTATTTTGAATCTGTGTGAACTCAACACTTGTCAAAACAGAACAAAATCTTCAGTCCCAAAGGGGCTCAGTTCAGACAGCTATGTTTCGTTGTACATGTATATAGAATCTTACACCAATTAAAGTCTTAATACCATATTTTTTTTGCCACCAGGCTTTGCTTTTGACCTGAAATTCATTAGCCACTGACTGTGACATTGAAGACCTCATAATTGACTGAATTTGTTATAACACCTTTGAGTTAAGACTACAACATGTCACACGGTTCAGTGTAGGTACTTGCTTGTTCAAGTGTGAGAAGAATTGTAAATTTAGTAGTACAGGCATGCTGAATTCAAAGATTTCTCAGTCTGTACAGTTCAACGATGAGGTAAATGTACAAATGAATTATATATAGATAAAATTCATGTATATTTCAGGTCAAAGAAAATGTAATTAAGTTTTGTCAACAGAATGGCAGTCCAAATAGTGTAGAAATAATAAAAACATTCCAGGAAATCTTTCCAGGTAATTACATGTTGAAAGGAATTTCCAAGTAATACATGTAAATTTTGTGTAAGAAGATACTCTAAAAATAGCCTGTCACTTGAAAAACAAAACCTGCACATCTACAGTATGTCAAAAAGACTTTGTTAAAGCTGCATGAAAATCTGTTTAGTGGTTTAGGAGGAGTAGCGATAAGAGATGGGCACCCACTCGTAATGGCTAAGTCCATGTTTTGCTATGAGAAACCCCAAATAACAATCAAATCAAATTCTGAATAGGAGGTGCACATCAGCATTATGTCACGAAGACTGTGTTGAAGTTTATGAAAATCTATTCAGTGGTTCAGGAGATGTAGGAAATAAGAGATGGGTACCCACTTGTAATGTAATGGCTAAGTCCATGTCTTGCTACTGGAAATCCCAAATATCAGTCAAATCAAATTCTAATTTGGGTACACATCTACATCATGTTACAAAGATAAATGCTTAAGTTTCATAAAAATCCATTCATTGGTTCATGTTTATTTTTAACAGAAGAAAGACAGATACATGTATCAGTGAAAATCAGTTATGGATGTTTCAATATTTCCCCCAAAGTCTTGACCAATCAGGACACTATTCAGGATCTGAAGTTAAAGATACAGGATGAAGAGGGATACCTGGTAGATAATCAGTGTTTGAAGATGAATGGAGAATATTTAGATGATAAGAATAAAACTCTGGATGAATATGGTCAGTACACAATGCTCTGGTAGATAATCAGTGTCAGATGAATGGAGAATATTTAGATATTTAGATAATAACAATAAAACTCTAGATGAGTATGGTCAGTACACTGGTAGATAATCAGTGTCTGAAGATGAATGGAGAATATTTAGATGATAAGAATAGAACTCTGGATGAGTATGGTGAGTTCACTGGTATTCCCCACCCTTTGTGTTCAATTATGATAGACCAAGCATGCCATCACATGATTAATTTTAGTATTTTTCAAATTTCCTGATTTCTAAACATTCACATGCTCTTGAGGTTTTTATCTCATGACATTATATATGTATGGCCATATGCTAGTTGAATAAAGTGTTGTCTTTTTCAATCATATGATATGATGTCAATAGAATTTGATTTTACAAATTGTATCAGTTCTATTTTTTTTTAACCTGAGTTGAATTTTGTTACCTTTTGATTTAATTTTAGTCCTGGTTTATTTCAGTTTCATCATGTACTGATGAACTTAATTGACTTGAACTGCAATAACTCCTACACCATGGATGTCTCAAAGTCTTATTGTTGTCTCTTTGTTCAAGTGTGAACTGTTTTCATCAGTCCAATTGAAGTTCTATTGCATGTAAGATTCTTCAATTTGTCTGGGGGGCCCGGGTGTCCGAGTGGTTAAGGTAGTTGTACTACCTATACAATCACTGTAGTCTATCACCACTTTGGTGTGAGTTCACGCTCCACATTGTACATTAAAAAAAGGGAAGCCTTGATTGTAGTGGTAGGATTTCCAAAAGGGTGGTCCATGTGGATTTATTTTAAAAGAAAATGACTTCATGCACTTATGCAACTTATAAATTTAACTAATTTATTAAATAACTATTTCACTGCCCATTAATGTATTTACAGACAATTTCTATTTATAGAACAATACACGATCTATAACGCCCAATTAAAAATCAATAATTTTCACATTGACAACGGAACATTTTTTGTTAATTATGACGTTATATTAATAATAGATTTATCATATTTGTTCATTAACAGAGCCCACACTTGTACTTAAGGGGTGAATTATTGTGCCATTGTATCCTGATGACAGTGGCCTAGCCACCGAAACATGTCGATGTAAATAAAGTTATCAGCAATCTGTTGGGGTTGTTGTGTCATTACAAGTATTAAAATCGTAATTTTATTACACAACCCTGCATACCATCGTGGTATCTACTTCAGGAGGATTGTACGAAATTAGATTTACCACTTTTTTAATATAATTACAAAAAAGGGTGCACTTGAGTTACAATTGTAAGTGATAAGGTATGTCAGTTACCTGCCCAAGGTCAGGGTCTCTCTCTTCCATGCACTCCGGTTTCCTCCACCACTAAAACTGAGTCATGACATAGCTGAAATACTACTGAAAGTGATGTTAAATCCCATATCAATCAATCAATCAATCAATCAATTTGTCTGTCCATTTATTCATAACACTTTTAATTTGCAGATAATGACTTGAGTTTGCCTCAGAGTAATGTTCCTAATATATTATTGTACGTGTATAATATTGGCCATAAACTTCAGGTCTGGTTTTATTTGTCCTTTTTCCAAAGTAAATGGTCTTTTAATGTTCAAAATATGTTAAATTCATGGCATGGTTTCTAAATGATATTAAGATTTTGATATTGGAGAAGGGAGACAGCTTCAAAAATACAGTAGAACTTAGATGGGTCAAACCGCTATAAGTCGAACACCATGGATGTCTGGAACCCATTTTCTGGTTCCTTTGATCAAGTTTGAACATAGTTTGACCTCAACAGATGGAACACCCCTCTAACTGGAACTGTTTTTATCGGTTCCTTGGGTGTTCGAGCCATCAAAGTTTGACTGTAGCTACATGTAAATTACAGCATGTTCCTTCATTACCAATAAATATAATTTATGTCTTTTTAGTGCAGATAAAATTTAAATATTTGGAAAATCCGTAATTAAAAAATGTTAATGAATTTTTTGACAGAGTAAATATTTTTATACATGTATGTAGTCTCTGTCAGAGGAGCAACAAAGTACATATACAGGTACAGTAGAACTTCATTGACTCGAACTGCAATAACTTGAACACCATGAATGCCTCCAATACTGTAGGTGTCCTTTTGTTCAAGTTTAAAAATAGTTCAACTTCGATTTCTCAAACACTTCTCTGGCTCGAACTGTTTTTGTCAGTCTCTTGTGTGTTCAAGCCATTGAAGTTCCACTGTACTTTATGAATATTAAAGGTAATGTTTCTATATGTTTATCAGGTGATACTATAAATATCATTACTATATTTCAGGAGTAACGGACAGTTCAGTAATACAGTTGTTTATACCTGATCCTAGAGGTGAGTAAGGATTGTTGGGATGTTATGGTGCTTTGGGGTATTTAAGTATATAATCTATAAGCTTGATTTTATCCCCGAACTTGTGATGAATGCCAGCTTTTGATTGAATTGTAGCCTGTTGGTACAAATTCAATGCACCCGTCTCGTTGTTAAAAACGTTGCTAGTGCAAGTACCATGGAATTTCCTGTCTGCTAACGTCACATATTCTATGACGTTAGTAACTGGTATCTGGCGCCAAAACTTTAATAATCTTGAGAAATTACTAGATAAAACGCAAATCAGATCGCCCAAAAACAGCAAACTCTGAGGTTGGTAACTAAGGTACCATCCTCGACCTGGAAATTTGGGCATTTTCTGCATATTGATCATACTTATTATACCCCTCCCAAACAAAGTTTGGGGGTATTTAGGAATCGTCCTGTTTGTCTGTCTGTCTGTCTGTCTGTCCGGCGGTCAGTCTGTCCACAACACTTGTTGGCGCAACTCCTCTTAAACCCCTGGAAGGATTTTGATGAAACTTTATACAAAGGAAGACCACTATATGGAGATATGCATGAAGGAATATAATTATTGTCCAAATCCAGGAAGAGGAGATGATTTGACTTTGACTTTTGGTTGATTCCTTATGTAAGGGTTACCTCGTAAGTGCAACTCCTCTTAAACCACTGGAAGGATTTTGATGAAACTTTATACAAAAGAAGGACACTATATAGAGATGTGCATGAAGGAATTAAATTAATATCCGAAACTAGGAAGGGGAGATAATTTGACTTTGACTTTTCTTTGATTCCCTATGTATGGGTTACCTAGTAAGTGCAACTCCTCTTAACCCAGAGGAAGGTTTTTGATGAGACTTTTCACAAAGTAAGTACACTATATGGAGATATGCATGAGGGAATATAATTATTGTCTGAAATCAGGAAGGGGGGACAATTTGACTTTGACTTTTCCTTAATTCTGTATGTATGGGTTACCTCGTAAGCGCAACTCCTCTAAAAACCACTGAAAGGATTATAAAACTTTACACAAAGGAAGGACACTATATGGATATGTGCATGAAAGAATATAATTTTTGCCCTAAACCAGGAAGGGGAGGTAATTTGGCTGGGACTTTGGTTGATTCCTTTTGCAATGATTTTTTTTTTTGGACTTTGACAATTTTTCACAGAAATAATTCAAGTTGTAGATATTATGAAATCAAGCTGGGGAGAGAAACACTCTTTTCATTGTATTCCCCTTGAAAAGTTGTTTTCAAAGTGTTGAAATGAAATTTCTCCAACGCTTATGATTTTTGTGTAAAATGTCAAAGGAAAAAAAAGGTTTGATTTTATTTTTGTCTGATTTTGAAGGTATTTTTATTGCCACACTTACGAAAAATTCCTTCTTAAAGAAAATATCATTGTGTCCATACTTGTAATGTGTCCACACTTGTATTGTGTCCACATCCACTTAAATATGCACTTACCATATCGATCGAGGGTTCAGTGAGCGGGGGCATATTTGGCTGCCATTCGGCGACAACTCTTGTTTCAATGCACAACACAGATGACATTGAAATTTCATACAGAATTATACCACTGATTAGCTTTTACTGTGCAACAAAAGACAAAGCTACGTCTGAGGTGCTTCAGGGTGGTACAACTGTTGGGAATAACACGGGACATGACATCCCCTTTCTTTGCATATAGATTATAACGTCAACGGCAACGTCGCCATAGCTACATCTGTAGTATTCGAAGTAAACGTTCCTGCCACGGTCCTTATAGTTGCTTTCTGTTACAGTCTGTTCATTGCAGATTTATGTCCAAGTTTGAATTTGGAGTTCTCCATCTTCCGTATTAGTCACGGCACCAATATTGTAAAGTGGTAGTTTCAGACAAAAGAATAAGAACAGATTAATGTTGTGATAGTTGTAATTCGTGGTCATATGCATTAAGTACAGAATAACATCATAAGAGAGGTAACATTACAATGCTAGAATTATTCGTCATATATTCCCGACAACAATCTCAATGCCTTTGGGTATAAACGTAGGTAGCTGATAATGCCCTGTGAATCAAAGATTTGGGGGGCATATAGTTTTTGATCTGTCAGTCTGTTTGTCTACAAAAACTATAACCTTTGGTTTATCTTTTGAATGGTAAGTGATAGGGCTTTCATATTATGCATGTGAATTCCTTGTTATTCATATACTTGGTTGTGAATGTTTTCAGATCTGAATATTTTTCTGCAAATTTATCTGACTCCCCTTTTATTGGAAAGTATTCTGCAGGCTTTTATGCCAAACTACAGAGTTGTGTGCATAAAAACATTCAGAAACTTTTACTTTTACCCTTGTTAGTTTGTCTGTCATTCCATCATGCAGCAAGTAAAAGTTTATAGGACTTTTCAATGGACTGAGATTATAAGAATCCAACACCGGTGATAGTGCAAGATCAAGAAATCTCAGACACCCAAGGGTAAGATTTCAATATTTCTCTACCGAGGCTTCGCCTAGGTAGAGAACAATTGAAATCTTACCCGAGGGTGTCTGAGATTTTATAAATCTTGCAATGTCAACGGTGTTTGATTATTTTTCTCACTTTTTGTTCATAAAAACATCTTTCGGTGCTATGATGTTGTCCTTACCATCCGCCATTACTAAGCGACTCACCATAACGTCAATGATGTGATAGTATGCGCGAGGCTGTCTCATATGGGGTGGTGTGAGACAGAAAAATCTCACACCGAAAAAAATAGGAACTGACCTGTCTCAAAAGTTAGAAATTGACTTAATTTTCGCACCAAGTTTCAGTTTTGTCTTGATTCATCCATTGAGGTGGGGGAGTGGGATGGGAATTGCTATTTGGAGTTTAAAATTTCATAAAATTGCAGTGTTCCAGATTTTATTTTTTGGAGACCTCTGGATATCAAGATTTAATATTTTTGTATGATTTTTCCCTGTGGACTTCAAAATTTCATGTAGTAAGAATTTACATCTGGTATAGACTTGATATTTGATATTCAAATTTAATTTGATGAGTTACAAGTGGAGTTTTAAGTTCTATTATAATTTGTCAATTTTCATAGTCATTCTGAAACAATATTTTGCAGTAAAAAATCATAATGTGAGGAAAAAAACTGTATGTTCATTGAAATTTGTAAAAATTATTGGAAGTGAAAATCAAATTCTGAACCACAAATTTCCAAAATTGACCACAAATCATTGGAATAAGAAAGCTGAAACTTTATATTAATATATTTTTTCTGTTCAGAAAAATACCTCTGTTTTTAAAAAATCTATTTTTAACTAAAAATGGTTCATGATTTTGATTCTTCTGTGTGCAATAATTAAATATTTTGTTTTTTTTATGCAGGATTCAGGCATATCTTTATGAAAACATTGACTGTCAAAACAATTGGTATTGATCTTGAGGGAGACAACACTATTCAAGGATTGAAAGAAGTGATACAAGATAAGGAGGGAATTCCCCCTGACCAACAACGATTGGTATTTATGGGAAAAGAACTTGACAGTGAGAGTACCCTGCATGACAATGGTATGTTTATTATTTTACTAGAACCTTTCACATGAAGTTTACCTGCCTATTTATGGAGGTTTTCCACCATGAGAGCATCAAATCTTAAATTTTCAGAGAGCAACTGTTTCATTTTTTTATGCCCTCGTGATGAAAAGTCTGGGGGCATATTGTTTTACCCTTGTCCGTCCGTATGAATGAAAAACATAATTATTCATGTTTTTTAGAAAGTTTGCAAACAAATTCAAACTACTTCAAAGGATTCTAACTTACAATAAGTAGATGTACACACACATATCTTTTGGAATATTCAAAATGGCTGTGTTGCCATGGAAACTGAAAAAAGGCAGGAAAATTCAAAGTGCCTCAAATTTGATGAAACTTTACAAGAAGGATATCTAGCACCAATAGAAATGATTTTGAGTCTCAGAATTTTCAAAATGGCTGCAGTTGCCATGGAAACTTGAAAAAGGTGGGAAAACGCAAAATGCCTCAAAATGGATGAAACTTTACAGGAAGATTGCCTACCACCCATAGAATTGATTTTTCTGGCTCATAACTTCCCTTTTATATATTTTGGAAAAAGGGAAGGCAAATCATTGAGTCCATACTTGTACTGTGTCAACACCTGTATTGTGTCAACACACACTTAAATGTGCACTTGCCATATTGATTCAGGGTTCAATGAGAGGAGCCATAATTGGTTGCCGTCCAGCGACAACTTTAGTCTTAATAAAACAGTTATTACTTTATTTTGTAATGATCGTCTTAAAAATGCTATGAAAAAGCAGAAAAGTAGATCTGAAGCCTCCACTTAGGTTTTATGGTATGCCTCAAGTTGTCTCACACATCAAAACCCACATGAGCATTTTCAAAAGTGATAAATTGCCATACATCATCATCAGAGTATATAGATAGATATATTTTGTTTTATAATGATATGTGTTGAATTCTAACATGACTCTCTTCTTTGGCTTTGGAAACAAAGCTATGTTTTAATTCTAGCAATATTTTTTTGCACATGCGTATATCTTTTACAAAACAACATTGGTAATGTACAGTTTCACATTTTATTCACTCGATATTCATGTGTAAATAAAGTTTTAAATAACAACAATGCATCAAATAATGACAATAATAGAAATTTACAACAGTTACTAAATTTAAGACTCGGAACTGAAATTGACATAACCGTAACCTAGCAACAAATGTGTTGTTGTTATGAAATCTTATCTATGTTGCATATCATGCTCTACATTTTAGATGTAAAAATTTTAATTTTCAACGTTAATAAAATTATTAATATGAGTTTTATTCCTTTTCTTTTCTTTTTTTTTTGGCTTCAAATATAACATAACTAAGCAGTCATATAAATCAGAAATACAACCAGCTCACATTTATACCTGTTTCAATTTTAAAATATCCATATTTTATTTTTTGCAATAAATTATTTGTATTAATTCATAAGCTTATGAGCAACTTGTTTTAATAAAATAACAAATTTACATGTAGATTTCTCTATGTTCATTTACATGTGTTTGTATGCAGTTTTCCGACATATTTTAATTCTAGTGTCAAACCCAATATTACCTACAAATGTTCAAAACGCTTGTTAAATTTTAGTTCATATCTCAGTTACTATACCTAGTACAATAATCTAACTGTGCATATGCATGCATCTCTGATGGTAGGTCAGCATCCAGGCAAAATGATGTCACTTTGACCTATATTTTCCGCTTGAGTGATTTACATTCAAGTTTACGTCCGAGTTCAGATCTCAGTCACTGTACATGGTAGGATCATCTAACCTTGCATGTGCATGCATCTCTGATGGTAGGTCAGCATCCAGGCAAAGTTAGGTCACTTTGCCCTATATTTTCCATATGATTGACTTACATTTAAGTTTACGTCTGAGTTCAGATCTCAGTCACTGTACATGGTAGGATCATCTAACCTTCTAACCTTGCATGTGCATGCATCTCTGATGGAAGGTCAGCATCCAGCAGTGTTTTCCTTTTTTGCCAAATGAAAGGTGGTTGTTTTTAAAATTCAAGATAGCCGGCTGTCATAGCCGGCTTTGTATATTTGCAGCATTCGCGTGCTGTATTTTGGTAATATATATAAAAAACTGTTAAATTTTATTACTTCATAAATATTTAAGTAAATTAAAAGTAAAAAAATTTTGTTTTGTTGTTATT
Source organism: Modiolus philippinarum (assembly GCA_002080025.1). NCBI lineage: Eukaryota > Metazoa > Mollusca > Bivalvia > Mytilida > Modiolidae > Modiolus > Modiolus philippinarum. The sequence goes on from MJUU01029854.1 coordinate 32,833, forward strand.
CAGATTGGACAGTAAAGTTTTAAATCCATTCATGTTTTATTTTTGGGTTTTACTTTTTAATGAGTATAACACACTTCTGCTTGATATCCATGACCGCTTTTTGTACATATATGGCATACGGAACTAAAATGTGAATGGTTTGTTGTTATTATATGGTTTGAAATCCTGTCGAATTTGCGTGTTTATCATCCCTGTCGTTTTCGTAGTCGCTGTTTTGTTTTCTCGTGCCATTATATTCAAATAAGATGGTGGCCCCCATTTTGACGATTTCTCCAAAGGTTCGTTCTCTTTGCTTTGAATAATTTCGTCCGGTATCTTCCCTTTTCGTTCTGTACGAAAGAAAACATCGATTCTTTTCCTTTTTGTTCGGATCCGCCATTTTGTCTAATGTAAACAACGACGGAACTACTTCAGTGCAGAACTGAAAAATATCCGTTTTTACCGACCACCTTGACGAAGGCAAAGGTGGTCGGCCTGCAAAAGAACGTGGTCGGCAAAGCCAGCTTAAATGGCGAATGGAAAACACTGATCCAGGCAAAATTAGGTCACTTTGACATTTATTTTCCGCATGATTGACTTACATTCAAGTTCATGTCCGGATTCAGGTCTCGGTTACTGTACATGGTAAGATCATCTAGCCTTTGTATATGTTACAGTGAATTTGTAAAATCAGTGATTTTGTAAATTCCCTGAAATAATTAGTGATTTTGTAAAACCACTGACTATTTCAGTGATTTTATAAAATCCCTGAAATTGTCAGGCATTTTGTAAAATCCCTGAAATTTTTGTTAGGGATTTTACAAAATCACTGATTAAATAGAATGTAAAATTTTTCGGGTAAGATGTTGGTTTATTTAAATAAATTCACAAACAGAAATAATTATTATACATGTAGGTATACAAAATTGAAATTGATTACCAGCTCTTGCACAATTGTAATTAGTGATTTTGTAAAACCACTGACTATTTCAGTGATTTTATAAAATCCCTGAAATTGTCAGGCATTTTGTAAAATCCCTGAAATTTTTGTTAGGGATTTTACAAAATCACTGATTAAATAGAATGTAAAATTTTTCGGGTAAGATGTTGGTTTATTTAAATAAATTCACAAACAGAAATAATTATTATACATGTAGGTATACAAAATTGAAATTGATTACCAGCTCTTGCACAATTGTATTTTATTTTCAAAAATATACATTGTTAAACTTATAATTTTGATTCAATCTTGTGGGGGGCATGTCATCCTCTAGTTTTTTAATTTAACTTGGGCGGGGGAATTTTATGTATGAAAAATGTTGAAGAAAATGACCATAATTTGGCAAATATCAAATTAACATTTTTTGAATGGGTTGAAAAAAATTTGGACATCTAGGAAATTTTTTTATTATGAACTAAACGGTGGTGTACAGGGTGAGATGACCCATTTACAAATTTTTGTACAAGATAATAGTAGTTGCATGTATTCTCCTAAATCTGTTGATAGCTAAATATTTGTTGTCATACTTTAAATTTCCCTCTCTTTCTTGCTTGAATAAGTTTTAAAGAAAAAAAACATTTCCTCGTTTTGTAACATTGATCCCAGAGCCGTATTGCATCAAATTTGAAATTCTCTGAAATCTGAATAATTAAAAACTATAAGTTCAGTCATATTAATTACAAATATTGATATTTTTAAATGTTTTTTTTTTCTAAAGATAGGATATTTGATAGATCTAACTAAATCTGCTAAGTATTTTAAACATTCTGTTTGTTATAGAATATCTAAAAATTATTTTACAAATTCCCTATACATGACCAGAGAATCAGTAAAATAATGATTGATTTTTTTCAGTGATTTTGTAAAATCCCTGGTTTTAATTAGGGATTTCACAAACCCACTGATCAGTTTAGTGATTTTACAAAATCCCTGAATTTTCAGTGATTTTACAAATTCCCTTATTTTACAAATTCACTGTAACATATACATGCATTAGGGATGGTAAATGAGCACCCTTGCCAAATTGGGTTTCTGTGTCCATGTGCCATAACGAGGCGAACTTTGTAATTGTTGATTTCCTATGTTTATGTATAATATTGCTGATAGGGTACTGTTGGAGTTCAATAATGCAGGATTTTCTGATATGTCGGGGCATGGGGTATGTGAGCCTGCTCACTAAGTTTCTTTAATTATTGTCTGTTTACTACCAGAACGAAAAAGTAGTCTAAAGTCATGTCTTGATTCACCAATTTAGTTTCAGATGTCATGATTGTTTTAACACATATGATCTTGACCTTCAAACAAGTAATTGAGAACTGAACCGTCAATCCAAAACGAATAATCCAAGGACAATGGCAACAACAGAAACAGACACACAACATGAGTACGGCACAGAAAAGAAAAATGAAGACCCTGATATTACGCAAAATTGATGACGTTTGATTAGTTAGAAAAAATATCTCTATGATTATAGCTATATTTAGCATAGGGAAAATACGTGGAATGCACAGGAACTTGCGAGTAATTAAACACATTGTTATACACGAGTTGAACATAAAAATGCCTATTTCAAGTATTTATGTTTCTTTGATTTATATCAAATCCATTGCATTGCAGGATTGGGAAAATTGTACATTATTTTTTTGGGAAGAAATAAGTCATTTTCGCATTGGGAATGGGTCAGATATTCGGACCCAAATTTGACACACACAAAAAAAAAATACACTGTATATCGTTGCCACACAAACCTGAATTTGCACTTGCTATATTGAGCAGGGGCATAATTGGTTGCCATTTGGCGACAGGTCTAGTCATGAGATTGTATCACAATGTTTTTTTTTATAAAGGAATGGTTAATGAAAGCACAGTACATCTAGTATTACGTCTTCGTGGAGGTCCAGATCCTGAAGAGGCGATAGAGATAAAGAAAATGCTCGAAACAAAGAGGGGCTTAAAACCTTCCAGACCTGACCCATTTCCAATGTTCTTGGATGCAAGTACAGCTTCATCTGCAGTAGATGGTCAACAATCAACTGATGCTTTATTTGGGAGTACAACTTCATCAGGATTTGGTAGTCAGCAGTCGGCCGGGAGTTTATTTTGGACTACAGCTTCATCAGGGTTTGGTACTCAACAGCAAGCTGGTGGATTATTTGGGACTACAGCTTCATCAGGATTTGGTACTCAACAATCAGCTGGAGGATTTTTTGAGACTACAGCTTCATCTGGGTTTGTTACCCAACAATCAGCTGGAGGTTTATTTGGGACTACAGCTTCATCGGGGTTTGGTACTCAACAATCAGCTGGAGGTTTATTTGGGAATACAGCTTCGTCAGGGTTTGGTACTCAACAATCAGCTGGTGGTTTATTTGGGACTACAGCTTCATCGGGGTTTGGTACTCAACAATCAGCTGGAGGTTTATTTGGGAATACAGCTTCGTCAGGGTTTGTTACCCAACAATCAGCTGGAGGTTTATTTGGGACTACAGCTTCATCGGGGTTTGGTACTCAACAATCAGCTGGAGGTTTATTTGGGAATACAGCTTCGTCAGGGTTTGGTACTCAACAATCAGCTGGTGGTTTATTNGGGGCTACCCCTTCATCTGGTTTTGGTGGTCAACAGCATGCTAGTGGTTTATTTGGGGCTACTGCTTCATCTGGGTTTGGTGGTCAACAGCAACAGCAAGCCAGTGGTTTATTTGGGACTACAGCTCAATCAGGGTTTGGTGGTCAACAGCAAGCTAGTTGTTTATTTGGGACTAAAGCTCCATCAGGGTTTGGTGGTCAACAGAAAGCTAGTGGTTTATTTGGGACTACAGCTTCATCAGGGTTTGGTGGTCAACAGCAAGCTAGTGGTTTATTTGAGACTACAGCTCCATCAGGGTTTGGTGGTCAACAGCAAGCTAGTGGTTTATTTGAGACTACAGCTTCATCAGGGTTTGGTGCTCAACAATCATCTGGAGGTTTATTTGGTAGTAGAACCTTAGCAGGATTAAGAGGTCAACAATTGATAGATGATTTATTTGGAAGTGCGACCCCAGAAGGATTTAGTGGAAGTGCATCAATGTCAGATCTTGGCACTCAGGAGAGTGGAATATTTTTTGGAGGTTCAAAAACACCTGGATTTTTTGGTCAGCATCCAGCATCATTTGATGAAGGTGAATTCAGTGTTGGAAAGCAAATACTACAACAAGATCGTGCTTTAATACCCAAAGATGTTTCATTACCAGCTCCAGCTGCTAATGTTCCAATTGCAGCTGTAAGTAAACAAATAGTTAAGAAGTGAGTAGGTATTAAAGTCAGTAAGAAAATTGTTTTCCGGTTATGGTGGATTTCCTGGATCATTAACATATTTTATTTGCAATTCATCAATAAACATACCTATATTCCTCTAGTAACACCCATAACAACTCCTTCAAAACTCCTGTCTTTTGTCTGTTAATCAATTACTCAATGTTTTATAGAATTCTATTGTATACTGATTTGCCATCACTGGAGTGTCAAGGTAGACACCCTCAGGTAGTACAAATTGGTATACAATAGAATTTTATAGAAAATTCAGTAATTGATTAACAGACAAAAAACTGGAGTTTTGAAGGAGTTTTAATAGGTGTTACTAGAGGAATATAGGTAGGTTCATTGATGAATTGTAAATAAAATACATTAATGATCCAGGAAATCCACCATAAGATGACAGAATAAAGACAAGCTCAAGAGTGCTATTCTTGCACCTGTAAATGGCTAATTGAAATTTTCTTATGATGTACGCTTATTATCTATTATTGTAATGCAACATTTATATAACGAAAGTTTTGATTGGTCAGAACTGACCGTCAATTCCACCATCTACACACCTGGGACATTGTAGGTTCCCGGTTTAGTCTGGTTCCTTGTATGGTTACCAATACACAAGTTAAAAAAAGAACATGAAATCGATTAATGGTGTTTATTTGCATTACAATCGCAATAACAGTACATTATTTGAATACCCGAGGGCGTCAATCTTGATTTGACGGTCAAAATATCCGTTTACAGGCTCCGCTACGCGTCGCCTGTAAACTGCATTTTGACCGTCAAATCTACGATTGACGCCCTCGGGTATTCAAATAATGTACTGTTATTGCTTAATTATTTGGTGTTTTTATTGGACCACTTTGAAATCTCGTTGGCTGTGATTAACGTTACCAAGCAACAGTGTTGTTGTTTGAAACAAAAACAGCAGTTCTGCACTAAATATTATGAAAATCATAAGAGAAATAGTTTTAACAACTGGAAAGAATTGTATATCGCTGGATATCAACTCTCATTATGTCATTTCAAATATTAGAAACTCGCCAAAGGTTTGTTTATTATATTTTGAAATTACATAACTCCAGTTGATATCCATGGATATACAATTCTTTCTCTTATAAAAACTATAAATACACTAGTCATTGTGGGAAGCACCCTTTAATGCTATAAAGAGCCTTTGATGCTATAAGTAATCCTGACCATAATTTTGTTGAAAATCCATAAGCACCCCTTCAGAATCCAACTGTTCTGGTAAATTCATATTTATTAGCTCACCTAACCCAAAGGGTTTACAGTATTCCTCATATTAAACGCCCAGGAAGCTTAGAAAATTTGAAAGGGGTGGGGGGGGGGCGGTTATTAGGTATGATAAAAGCTTTTGTAACGAAATTCTTCGATCTTCCTTAAGAACACAATGTAATCAATGTAAAATGCTTCAACTATCTTAATCTTTGACAGATAGACGTAAAAAATAATGCTGATCAGTAGTTTGTACCGAAATGAAACGAATAACATGTTAACTCAATTGTTTACAACTGGAAATTTATATGCATACCCATGCGCAATTGACGGAAAACGTACAAAATAAATACGGAAATTGCGGTTTCTAGTTGGAATTTTGAGGGGGTGCTTAAGGATTTTATACGGAATTTAGGGTGGGGACACTTAAAGCAGCAGGGGGGCTTAATAGGAGGAATACGGTATGTGAGATTTTGTCAACACTTGGCATCCATTGTCTGTTCATCTTCGTTTCGTCCTCTGTCCATCATCTGTTCACATTTTCATTTGAAACCACTGAAGCAAATTCAACCAAAGTTTATACAGGAATGATGTATGGAAGATCCTTTACCATGATTGCTCATTCTTTTTTAATCCAACAAAACATGGCCTCCAGCTAAGAACTTATATTTATCAGTGGACTCTATTGGAAAAATTGAAAATCTCTGTAGGGATCAAGGCTATTTTTTGCATTAGATTCAGAGACCAATCACATGTATGTTTAGTAGCTGCATGACAGGTACAAAAAATTGATATATCACTCTGAATGTGACAATTCTTTTTAGCTCACATGGCCTAAAAGGCCATGTGAGTTATTGCTATCACTTGGCCTCGGTGGGCCTCTGCCCTTCGTCTGTCTGTTGTAAACTTTTTATGCCCCCGGAGCTTTAGATCGGGGCATATTGTTTTTGTCCTGTCTGTCTGTCTGTCTGCCCGCAACTTTAACCTGGCTCATAACTTTTAAATTAGATGTGATAGGACCTTCATAATTGGTATGTGTATTGATCATGTGAAGCTGAACACCATTACGCAAATTTCACTAAGGTCAGGTCAAAGGTCAAAAACTAGATTTTGCTATAGCTCCTCAATTACAAATGCTAGAGGCTTGATATTCTATATGTGAATAGATCTAATGAAGCTTAATTCAAACAACCCAAAAAATTTGGATCAGATATAAGGTCAAGGTCACTGAGAGCAAAATTGAAAACTTTAACAAAAACTTTAACTTTGCCTATATCTTTTCAACCCTTCATATTTGGCCTGTATATTGGTCATATGAACAGGTCAAAGGTCAAGGTCACTGAATGAAAATTTGAAAACTTGAACATTGCTGATATTTTTCCAACCAGATATGATAAGACCTTCATATTTGGCCTGTATATTGATCATATAAACCTGTAACATCATTATGCAAATTTCATTAAGGTCAGGTCAAAGGTCAAGGTCACATAGGTCAAAATTTAGATTTTGCTTTTAGCTCACAAATTACAATTGCAAGAGGCTTGATATTCTATATGTGGATAGATCTAATGGAGCTTAGTACAAATGTCTACTTAACCTTTATTTCTGGTGATTGCAATTTTAGTATTTATTTTGTATGGTAGACATAGTTGCTGCCGGGGGCATAGTGTTTCACAAACACATCTTGTTCAAAAACTTTCTTCTCTGAAACCGCTAGGCCTATTTCAACCAGACTTGGCCTGAATCATTAACAGGGTATCTAGATTCAAACTTGTGGTTGATTATTCTGAGGAACAAACAACATGGCTGCCATTAGTAAAAATTGCAGATGGGGGGTAAATTGCTGTTTTGGTAAATATCTCAATAACTATTACAGATATAAAAAATCTGACAAGGTGTGAAAGTAATCAGCATGACAAGATCTACCTGCCCTGCAATTTTGAAGAAAATCTTAAACCCATCTTTGAGTTATTGCCCCTTTTCCGTGAAATTTTCCAAATTTTAATATATTTTATTTTTATTAAAAAACTATAACAGATAGAGGTCAACTGTAAATTGCACAAATGTTTAGCATATCCTGATTTACCCACCTATAAACTTTGAAGAAATTCTGAATAAATATAGAGGAGTTATTGCCCTTTATTGGTCAAGTTTTTTGTAACTTTATACATTTTGCCTTGTATTTCAATAAAGATTTGAGATAGAGTTTAAGATTTAAAGCAAAAATGTTTAGTTTGTCAAGGACTACATTTTATCTTCATGATGGAAGTTGTCGACCTCATCCAAGATTGCCACCAGCTGGGAACTTGGTTTAACATTAGACCCTATGGTAAAACACATTCAAAGATCTTCTCCTCTGAGACTACCTGGCCAATTGGAACCATACTTGGTCACACCTGTCCTTAGTTGGTCCCCTTTTAGAAATTTGTCCGACAAATTCCCATCAGATCCAAGATGGCTGCCAGGGGACAACAATGGTCCTTTGATGGCCCACTTTGAAAAAATGTGTCCATGAAGTTCACATTAGATCCAAGATGGCTGCCAACGGGAAGCATAAATCCTAACTTAAATGCATACAAAGATCATCTCCTCTGACACAGTGGGCCATATCACATCTAAGTTTATTTTCATACTAGAAAATGAGACTCTTTATCATTGAGGTTATTGTCTATGCTAGTTTTAGACCAGGTGAGCTACAGGCTCTTGAGAGCTTCTAGTTTACTATACTTCTCTAATACATGAGAGAACCAAGGTACAACCACACTCGTAGGAATGGGGTTATATTTATTATGATGTATATCTTTCACCACTGTGGAGTCATCATCAGAATACTTTACAACTAAAAAACATGAGAGTGTTGTTTTTACTCTGTTCTAAATTATGTTTTTTACATAGCAACCCTGCATACCTTACTGTAGGTATGCACTTGGGGAGAGGGAGGGGGGAATCTATCAAACAGAAACATATCAGACATTGGTCCACTTGAGTTAAGTATTCTCAATTCTAATGCAACGTCTATATAACAAAGGTTTTGATTGGTCAAAACTGACCGTCAATTCCACCATCTACACACAAGGGACAAAGTAGGTTCCCTGTTTAGTCTGGTTCCTTATATTGTTACAAATTCACGAGTTAAAAACAGAACATGAAATTGATTTGTTGCATTAGAATTGCAATAACAGTACATTATTTAAATACCCGAGGGCGTCAATCTTGATTTGACGGTCAAAATATCCGTTTACAGGCTCCGCTACGCGTCGCCTATAAACTGCATTTTGACCGTCAAATCTACGATTGAAGCCCTCTGGTATTCAAATAATGTACTGTTATTGCTTAAGTACATGTTATCTTCTGCAGTATTAGATTGATGAGCATTTTAGGGAAGTTAGAGCCTGTCTTAAGTATTATTGTGTGTGAATTACTAATTAGATATGTTCTTATCCTGCGTTCACATGTAATTTGAATTGAATTTGCATTAGTCAATTGAATTAGCTTGATTTGCATTGGAAAACAATTCTTGTCCTAATGTCATCACAAGGTGAATTACAATTTGCATTCAAATACACATTGTGTCTTAATGTCAATTGACACTAATGCCAATTGGATATTTATGAAGCAAATTAGTCAATTTGAATTGAAGTGAGCATTCCAATTAGAATTCAGAAAATGACTGATTGACAGGAGTATAGCATTTAACTTGAATTGAATTCAAATTCAATTCGAATTACAATTTTACCTCCAGCGTGGCGGAAGAATGACGCAAACTGCATATAGATCATTAAGTGGAAAACCGCCCAGCATGCCATTGACAGGAAAAGCTGCATCCATGGCTCTCCTTAGTGATGAAACAAATACAGAAAGTGAAAAAGTGAGTATATATATCTCAGGGTGCAATGCAAATAATATACATTTGACTTGAATAACTCAGTTTCATAACTAGCTGATATACAAATGCTACATTTGTACTGATGTCTAAAGGCATTTGTTTATGAAATGAGTCAACTGGAAAAATAAATATTTCAGTGTATCATGTGTAGTTCTATGAAGAAAGGAGTGAAAAAAGAGCATTGATTGTGTAACAGTGTAAACCAGAGCAGACCTTTGTTTTCATTATGAAAGCAATTTTAAATTATAGAAATAATCTAGTACATGTGTATTGCTCACTTTGATGACTCGGATTTGCATTCACTGATTTCCCTTTTTACTGCTGTCAATTTGATTGTTAACAAAGACAGCTTCACCAACAAAGTCCAAAAAAGAAGAAATTTGATTGGCCCTTGACATAGTTATAGGTTTGTTGTGATTTTACAGGTAAAGTGATTTACCTTTCAATAGGCAAGGAATGAAAAATTTTCACTGTCTTTATATGGGATGCCATCTTTAAAATTGTTGCAACTTTTTCATTGTAACAGGAGATAATTACAATCAGTATAATGAATGTAGACTTTGTTAATTTCAGTAATTTGTACAAAAATTATTTTTCCAAATTTTAAATTCTAACTTGGAAAATATGAATTTTATCATCTCCATCAAACGTTTTACAGAACCCAAAATGATGAAGAAATAAGAAAGTACATGTAGTTTAAAGTGTGAAAATTTTATACATTGTATTTTCATGCTTTATGAGTGCCCTGGGATCGTTTATATGTTGTATTGTCTATTGGTCCCTTTGTCTGGCAAAGGATGACAGTGTCTGTAAGAGAGCTTTGCCTGGTATATTATGCTTGTTAGATGAACTAGCATCCATGACAAGAGGGAATACATGGGTGTGGCGTTGTTCAACATTTCGCAAGTGAATTCCACTCAAGCCAGTGCTAGGGGCTGTCTTGAACTTACTGTGAGGTAAGAGCATTTGCTCTTTGTTCAAGGCCTCATGGTGACTTCAGGATGCAGAACAACAATGAAAGCGTTGTTCCATTTTCTTAATCTTGTGATTTATTAATTGGGATTTTGTCCTATATACATTTACTTCATATCCCTTTATTGTTCATTTACGGTAAAACACATTTGATTGTTGCTGGCCAAAAATATAAATATAAGTAGGCAAATTAGTGAATATGAAGTCACTGATGAGATTTGTAAACCTTTTTATTTGAAGAAAATCAAACAAAGAAAGGGACTGATATAATTTTGGGTTGATGTATAATATGTTTATACAGGACATAAGAGGAAATGAATGAATATAACCCCATGATTGGGAAATAAATCTGTAAAAAGTAACTTTATAAAGAAATAAATGTTTCCCCCACAATTTTATGTACTAGATACTGTAAAAGTATTAATTTTCGGGGATGCTTATTTTCATGTTTTATGAAAGATGGATATATTTGGAGGTATCAATTTTCACTGTTTTCAATGTTAAAAAGGTGTTTTCTACAGAAAAACCTATTTTCGCTGGCACTTTTTTCGCATTCCAAAGCCAACCACGAAAATTAGTACACTGCAAAAATTAAGACATTATCATAATCAACCAATAAAATTGTATAAAATGGTCAAGATGGCCACCAGTAAGTGCCATAGTTTAAAATTCCACCTTATTGAAAATTCAAAGATTTTCTCAGAAACTACTTGTAGATTTAGAACCAAACTTAGTCTTAACTGTCCTTAGATGTTCTCTTTCAAAAAAATGTCCAGCAGGTTTGTATATCATCTAAGATGGCTGCCACCTGGGAACATAGTTTAACACAAGACCCACTGGATAGCACAATCTTAAGATCCTTTTCTCAGAAACTCCTTTTTAGCTCACCTGACCCAAAGCGTCAGGGTGAGCTATTGCCATCACTTGGCGTCCGTCGTC